>JAVCKZ010077486.1:0-13054 GCA_034780755.1 Lepetodrilus elevatus
ACACACACACACACACACACACACACACACACACACACACACACACACACACACACACACACACACACACATTTAATTAAATCTCAAAGATTCCCCATATCATAATTGTATCAAAAGATGATACTGCAGTATACATTTATCTTCAGGGTTGCTTTATGACTAATTATATGACGGTAGTAAACACTGTTGTTACATGATCATCTTATAGGTGAGTGCCCGGGACGTGGACACACATAAAGACCTGCTCCAGTTCTCGTTCAAGACTCCAGTTCCTGGTCTGTCCGTGAGTCCTTCCGGAGTCGTCTCTGTTAGCGGTGTCCTGGACGCCGACGACGGAAGCAACGTCATCAGTGGCAACGTAACCGTGACAGATGGGGCCAGACAGGCGGAGGCTATTGTAACTATCACTCTGGAGGACGTCAACGACAACGACCCTCAGCTCTCAATCAGGAACAGCAACATTTCTGTGCCAGAAAATATCGATATCGGCGGAATGATCACAGTTGTAGCAGCAAGTGATCGTGACTTCTCAAACACAGGATTCACATTTTGGCTGACGAGAACCCAAGGAAAGTTCGCTATCAACGCCACCTCGGGGGTTATAACTGTGGCTCAGCAGTTCGACCGCAGAGAACAGAGTCTGTTCAGTGTTGGTGTTCACGTTAGTGATCACGGGTCTCCTCCCAGACTTGTGGAGGACACACTAACAGTCGTCATCATCGACAGCAACAACGTACCTGTCTTCACCAAGTCTGTGTACAACTTTAATGTCTCTGAAGGCGAGCCTGTAGATTCTGTTGTCGGAGTTATAACAGCATCAGATCCTGATCGAGGATCATCAGGAGTTATTCGGTATTCTTTTATATCCGGAAACCCAGACATATTCGATCTTGACATTACCTCGGGAAATATAACATTGAAGAAACAGTTGGATTACGAGCACCATACATCATACATGTTGATAGCAGAAGCCAAGGACAACTCGTACTCTCCTAAAAGCAGCACCAGTACTGTAATTATAGACGTTCTTGATATCCCAGAAGCTCCTACATGGGCACTTCCGCTTCCGGTTGTCTACATGGTCAAAGCTGAGTCCTGTGACAAATCTCGACTAACTGCCTTTTCCCAGGACATCACCTCGATTAGCAATAGCCCATCGCCAGTATATTACCAACTACTTAACGATACTGACATGTTTTCTTTGGATAATAGAACTGGGTTGCTGGTGATGGAAGAATCGTCTGTCAGTGCTGGCACTTACAGGGTTGGAATGGAAGCGTGTAACGCAGACTACCCGGATCTCTGTACCAATGCCGTGCTCACCATCGTCGTGTCCAGCGACGACGCAGTGGCATTTTGTCCAGCTTTCTTGGTGCGCAGTGTCTCCGAAAATGCAGCTTCCGGTTACGTGGTGGTTGATCTCAATACCACCGTCAGCGACGGCGAGATTTCCTACAGCATAACAGAAGGCAACAATGGCAGTGTGTTCAGCATAGATAACACGACGGTGAGTGAACAACCGACCGAGATAGACTGCACCTAAAATAGTATTCACAATATCTCGATCATGCATTTGGTTTCTAGAACAATAACTTGAAAAAAATCATGGTTTCTTATTTTAAAGCCAATAATTCATCTAATTTTTAAATATAAATGATTTTCGATGTATAAGGGACACCTATAAACTAACGATTACATATTGATTGGGAATGCCTAGTTAGTTCGCAAGTAAATGTCATCCAAGGATTTATATTAATCTCGCCTGACTGTCTGCTCTCAGGGTGTGATCACAGTGGCTGGTAGGCTGGACAGGGAACAGACGGAGCGCTACGTGCTGCTGATAACAGCTAGAAATGTAACCGTCCAGGCGGAGGCACAGGTATGGTACAAGAGTAGTCCAGTCTCCTTCGTCCAGCCTCTAACTATCGTAAATGAAGACCAATGCCCAATAATAGTGATAATAATAAATGCACAAATATACAGCTTATATTCACATTTAAATTTCATCCTACCGGGTATCCATAATACTGATAAATGCACAGACATACAGTTTGTATTCACATTGTAATTTCATACCGAGTAACCATGTCTAATGATACTAAAAAGTGCCCACACACATTGCAATCTCATCCTACATATAAAAGCTGTAACCTCCGCTCTGCTGCAGGTGGTGGTGCAGGTTATAGACGTGAAGGACAGCATACCTGTATTCCAACTGACGAGGTACGAGGGTCAGGTGTCGGAGGGCGCTAACCCAGGGGACGCTGTTCTGACCCAGGGCGGGGGACTACCTTTGGTTGTCACCGCCCTGGATGAAGACCAACATACTCAGGTAGTATACGCAAGTTAACGTTAATAGGATAATCTGTTAAATATACATTTCCAACCAATGAAATACATATTTTATTAAAACATAATAATCCAATTTGTCATGAAGTTTGGACAAATATTTGAGTGAAAGTGCCCACTATCAAACGAGTAACAATTCCACAGGACGCACTGTGTTAACCATAGGGGTAACTCTGCTACTGCATTCACTATGTTATCGTTATGCTTACCTCAATGTACTGTTTTCAGCTGACATATAGGATAGACACTACATCAGATGGCACCAATGGAAGCTTCGCCGTGGACAGTTCAACAGGTGCGGTGACCTTAGCAAAGCACATTGACAGAGAAGCTATGCCAGAATCTTTGTCCAACACCTTCACATTCAAGGTGAGAAACTATTCCAAGGTTTTTAAAATCATCATATTGCTTAGTACTTAAATATATGTGTGTGTACATTGCTTTAAGGCTTAGACATGTTATTAAGTTTTAAAAACCTTACTAGACATCCACATATTCTAGCTTAGGTACCTTCCTAAATGACATTTAGGGTGTCATAAACCACTGATAGCTATAGAACGTTTGCGTGTTCAGATACTGGCCGCCGACGAGACCAACACCACCTCCACCACGGTGGCCGTCATGGTCCTAGACGTCAACGACAATGACCCGGTGTTCACTGTGCACGTCGTTACCGTAAACGTTACCGAGGTGAGTTTGTATTTCCCTTACTGGCGGTTTTACACACCAGTCTATTGCATTGAACGCTGGAAATGAGACTTTTAAATACATTTTGCTTTATACATGCCTGTACTGAAACTGATAATTCCTTAACTTTGAATGGTACTGTATAGAATTTAACGATATTGTTTTCAAAATTTGCAGAATGCTCCAGTTACGCACACCATCACTATTGTCAACGCCACCGACGTAGACAGCGTTGATGACGGGGAACTCACATACTGGCTGCTTGCACCTGCATCAGGTAATATATCAACAAACGAATACCTAAGTAGGTCTAGGCATTGATTCAAAACAGGGGGCCTATTCTCGAAAGTTACTGACGATCGTACGACACTCTTACCAATTCTTATAGTAGACTACGAACTGTTCTTTGGCTAAGAAATTCGTAAGAAAGTTTCGAGAATACTATACCCCCCCCCCCCGAGTTCCATACGCACATGACATGGTATGTTGTTCTAGGTCCAGTTCCATTTGCCGTGGACAAGCACAGCGGGATGGTGTTCGTGAACGGCCGCCTGGACAGAGAAAACATCTCCAGCTACACTCTTACTCTTGTGGTTCTGGATTCCACGAATAGAAATGTGAGATACTTGAAGTACAATACACGATATGATCAGCTTTATATGTTTAACAGTGAAACACAAAGTCGTCAAACGGATATATCACGTCTAGATGCCAGAGGATATACGTATGTTATGATTTTCTTTCCATGTGAATGAGAAGTTAGGCTCCCCTGGAAGTAAAATCAGGATATATTGGCAACATTTACCATAAATGTGTTTTTGGTATAAGAAATACGTAGTTAATTCTATGTCCAACCTCGACATCTATATGAACCTGCTATATTCCTGACACATGGCAAACATTCAGTACAAGGCAAATACCTTCCTAAGACATATTCTGTATGTATGTCTATTAATCTTTATGTCGGTCTGTCTTTCTGTATGTATTAATATGTACAACGTTATGCAACTCAAGTATGCTCTCTGCTACAATCTGACAGGACACAATGACGGTCAATGTCGATGTTACTGACGTCAACGACAACGTCCCCCTGTTTGGTAACAGCACGTACGACTTCTCCGTGGAGGAAGGTGAGTGGAGCTGAATACCCCTTCCTAGCTAAGCCCTTATTTCAACAGTGATCAAGTGCCAGGAAGTATGCCCAATATCAGTGAACTGCACAATTATAAATTTGAAAAGACTTCATGTTGCATTAATAGTACTATTACAGTACCATTTTATTCCAATACCGGTATGTATTGTGTTTGTAGTTTGATGTCATGCGTTGTATGATGATGCTTGTATTCAACCCATACCCGTTCTGTTATTTCTGGTATTTCAAGTGACATGACCTTTTCTCTCCACAGGGAAAGGGGGCATCAACGAGACGCTTACTGTCACAGCTCTAGACCCCGACCTGGGACGCAACAGTCGGCTTTCGTTCACCATACTGGATGGGAACCAGGGACATTTCTTCACCATTGAGTCACACGGATATCAAGTGAGAACTCTGATGTCAATCTCAAATTTTAAAGCAATTATAACGCTGTTTTTATCTCTCTTCATTTCCTTCCATGTATATATAAAGTATCGTGTTGATGGAATTTACAAACCATGCATGTGTCGGAAAATATAGTTTTCAAATACTTACAGTTATTCTATGCACGAAACATTTTGTTCAAGGTCTTCTATAACAATTATTACACATGCATCCATAATTTGCAACCCATCCTTAATAGTCGTATGGGAAGTGAGCAAACTGGTTCACATTCTTGGTGTTTAGGGTCTGCTACGAGTGTCCCGTGCACTAGACCGAGAGTCTGGGATGAGGATACAGAGAGGCGAGGGCGTGGTCAGTGTCACCTTAGAGGTCAAGGACGACGGAAAGGTCACCAGGCTGTCGGTATGTAACCCGTATGTTACTAATTCTGGTTCACTAACAGACGTACAATTTCCTCTGAACATTGACATCAAAGTATAGAAAGGCAACGTGAAATATCACGAGGATGAAGATCTTCTTCAGTAATAAAAATAGATAATTATGTGAATTACTTCCAAAGACATCTTCTGGAGTCGATAGCCTGTATGCAATGCCAATTATTTCAAATAATGAACCAACAGGTCTATATTTTGATGACATGTTCTTCTTAGTTGCACATCGATGATTGCCAGGTTTAATACTGATGATGGTGATCAATACGTTCTAGTTTTCGATATGGTGTGTTTACGCTGTATTCCTCAGAGCACATGTCTGGTGAATGTACACGTTGTGGACATTAACGACAACAGCCCCGTGTTCGGCAGCAGCACCGGCTACTCTGGCACTGTTGAAGAGAACTCCGTCAACAACACTCGTGTTATAATGGTGAGTAACGTATATAATGCACCATGACTACCGGATATAGTGGGTTGATCATTTTGACCTCCCATATCCACCTATGAGACCATAACGCTCTCGTAAGTGCACGATTGCCATGCGTTAAATATCGCTGCGAGAGTCCTTACGGTCCTTACATCTGTATCTAGTTGTAGAGGGTTCTCAAGCCATAAGCGCTTCCATTGACTGATACAGTACTCATTGACCGGGCTGAGTAAACATTATCAACTTTAATTTAAAATTCTGATATTAGTACTGAGAGTGTTAACGTGGTTTTCTTCTGTTATGTCGTTTAAAGAGTCCCGCAATATCTGCGACTGACACTGACAACGGTGACAACGGTACAGCGGGGATCAGGTATGAACTGGTGGGCGGTAATCTCCCCTTTATGATTGACTCCGTCACGGGACAGGTGTCTGTAGTCGTGTCCAAGAACAGTCAGATCGACAGAGAAACACGCCAGGAATACCAGATACAGGTTAGTAATATGTGTGTTTAGGGTATGTCGGCAGAATACCATGTGATGCTAAGGTAGAATTGTGATAGCAGATCATTGAATAACTACACTTGCATACATACGACTACATGCTATTGAGTTGATTATTAACGGGTTAAATGTCTTCCACTGGATGTTTGATGTTATTCCAAAATAAATTAACATTGTCGAAGTTTCGAAACTGAGATTGAAATTGAAAAATAAAATAGATATACTGTATATTAAATGTTAGCGCATGATGTATATGTTAAGTTAATCGTAATATATATTTGTTTCAATGTAAACCTCATTTATCTGTGTATTAACTATTGAAAGATATATCTTGTTTTCTTCATTCCAGATCGCGGCAGTGGACGACATTGGGTCAGGAAGACGCAGTAACACCACAATGACCATCACCGTGCTTGACGTCAACGACGTAACGCCGCACTTCCTCCACGACCAGTACACGTTCAACGTCTCAGAGGCCGTGGCGCCGTCCTCCACTGTAGGTGTGGTCAATGCCACGGACGATGACGTTGGAGGGATGGCATCCATCGTGTACAACATCGACAGCGGAGACGCGTTCAGCAGGTTTTACCTGGATAGACTCAGCGGTACGTTGTCCACGAAGTGTCCAATACACACTCCCGTCATCTCCTTCGTCAGCCGTTATCAGAATATTTCACTATTCTTGTAATTTTCATAACCAGTAATGATGTAAAGTCGGGTATAAACATCTGTATGATTTGTTGTGATAAATGAATACTACTAGTTTACAAATATTTGACAAGTTTGGTTGGATCTATACTACTAGTACTAAATTATACACTTAACTACTATTATATGTATTTGGATTGACCTCCGTCTATGTTACTATACAGTAACGTGCGTGGTGTTTGGTGAAACTTACGGGTGTCTACTTATTTATATTTGCCCACGATGTCGTCCACTTACGTGCTGTTTCATATACGTCCAACATTTTCATTGGCTGCAGGCGTTCTACGAGTAGCTGGAGGTTTGGACAGGGAGATAACTCCGTTCTACTCTCTGGTTGTTTCGGCGTCTGATGGCGTCCAGAGCGGCTACACGACGGTGAACATCACCATAGACGACGCCAACGACAACTGTCCCGTGTTCTCCGCCCTCAACGTACGCTACACCGTCACCGAGAACGACGGCAATGTGACAATTCTAGTGTTGAATGCAACTGACAAGGATGTCGGAGTAAACAAGGATCTGACATTTTATACAAATGCAACAGGTAAATCTATGCTTTTTTTTATCGTACAATATGCACCAACTTTCTATGCTGGGTGTTCTATAGATTAAGTATAATTTCTATATATTAACTAAATTAATCAAGATCTGAAGTCTAAAACGGAACTTACATTTTCGCTGACAGGAAAAGACAGCGAGCGTTCGCTATTTAAACAGAACACTTCGTTTTGACACTTCAATGGGAATTTTAAGTTGTTAACATAGACGATACATTTTAATGTGACGGGGAATGTTTTTCTTCATCTAGTGATCAAAGGAATAATCGGTGTGATGCCAAACGGGTCTGTGGTGACAATGAAGTCTTTAGACCGTGAGAAGACAACCAACTATGATTTCCCAGTTTACGTCACTGACCACGGCACCCCACCCTGTACGACGTCTACAACGGTCAACGTCCGCGTGCAGGACGTCAACGACAACGCTCCCATCTTCTGCAGTGAGAACATCTGCAATAACACCAACATCAACGCGAACATTCTAGAGAAATCTCCTATAGGTAGCGTCGTTGCCCTGCCTACTGTCATAGACCCCGATGAAGGCCAAAACGGACGAGTTACCTTTTTACTGACAGGAAAGGGCAGCGAGTTCTTCCACTGTGACAGTACCACGGGTCTGGTGACTATCAAGGACAGGATTGAGATCAACAGGTTGTTCCAGCTCGGAGTCCTCACAGGGAACTTCTCCAATAGTGCTTCCTTTGACCTTACCATTGGCGCAGAGGATCATGGCAACACACCTCTGAAGAGCAACATCACGCTGCATATCTCCATCCAGGAACTCAACGACGGAGCGCCAGTATTCACTAGGAATGTGTACAACTTTACAATATCCGAGGAGGAGGCTTCTGGTAAGAGTAATACTGAGTACACGCATACACTACACAGTAGTTATATGCTATTTTTTAACACTAGAATATCAGCTTATACATGCATTGATATTCTTTAAGATGTCATATTTGTATATTTTATTGCTTTTTTAGGTGCTGTGTTAGGAAACATCACGGCTTCTGCACGTAACACCACTGGGCTGAGATTCGTCTATTCCATCATAGAAGCAGGACCTGCAGAGAGTTACTTCCGTATCGACACCGGAAGTGTAAGATGACCTGTACTAGACGTGTATCATCAGCTTGCTCTGCTAGGAACTACTAGTCTTGCCGCCAGAATAATTGCATATGCTCTTTATCTGATATAGATTTCAAGTTTTAAACATGCTCAATGCAAGGTCCTATCCGTTCTCTAAACCCCGGCCATAATGTCTATTTGACGGATGTAATTAGTTATACTGACCACGGTGTTTGGAGGATGAGTCCTATCTTATTATAATATCAATAGAATATACTGCTCGGTGTTGACACAGGGGATGATCAAGACGAAGGTACAGTTGGACCGGGAGGAAAGGGACAGGTACACGTTCGCGGTGGAAGCCAGAGACCAGCGTATTCCGGAGAGAACCGCCTATGCTGTGGTGAGTGGACTGAACACGAGCCTCCGCACTACACGATGTGCCTCACTATCATTTCCAGAATACCTTCCTTCCTTCACGTCAGAACTTGCTTATATATACTCTACGATAAAACTATTCAAATCATGTCATGATGGACATTTCTTCTTCCAGACTCTCTGATAGGCCTAGGTACCGACATTTTCAAAGTCACAGAAGTATCGTAATAGATAGATGAATCCGATGTTGTCAGCTTCTTAATCTAATCAAATAGTCGCGGTATTTATCCAGTTTGCCTATTTGTTTTACCTCGAGACTCTCTGCCTGAGAGAAAAACGGTTCTGTTCTGTAGTCCGTCACTCTGGGTGTTCTATCAGGTGATGGTGACGTTGATTGACGTTAACGACAACGCCCCGGTGTTCCCCGTGTCGAGGTACGACGTGTCGGTTCAGGAGGAGGGAAGTCTGAGAGTCCTGCTGAGAGTGGAGGCGACAGACAGAGATGTCGGACAGAACGCCAACGTCACCTACAGCCTGGGACCCAGATATCAGTATGGCGGTACGACAGCTTGGGAATAGGCATACCGTGATATATAATACATGTACTATAATAGAAAGTAGATAATGTGTGTATGTGTATGTGTTTGTGTGTGTGTGTGTGTGTGTGTGTGTGTGTGTGTGTGTGTGTGTGTGTGTGTGTGTGTCATAGAACAGTTAAGCTTAGCAGAGATGCTTACGTGCCATACTACCACACGACACACAAAAATGTGTCATCCCTATATTAAGGAAAACGCCTACATATGAAAGAAAGTGTTAGAATTCAGTTAAGTTTTCATCCTTTGCCTCTAACAAGCCGTCGTACATACTCAGACCACCTCATAAACCTACTCTCCACTAGTATCGTTAGTATTCCCCCTTAGTATTAATACACCTATATCGTTGCTTGGAAATAAGACTATCTTTTAACAGCTCCCACGAGAAACAGCTCCCACATCTGAAACGAGAACACACATAAATACTGATTATTATTAATGTGAATCGGCTGCCGTTTCAGCCTTTTCTTTACTGATTATTTACGTTAATCTTTACGATACAAAAAAAAATAAGAAGACTTATTTATCCATTAAAGCCATTTGATGATCTTTCAAAACGAAGCAACCCGATACTGCATGTTTATTATGTTGACCGTGCATGCACCTTCACTTTTCTCGCTTTCGTTTTTTATTCTCTGTCGCGAGAGATGTTCGGGATAGTGTCACGTACGACCGGAGCCATCCTCTGATCTTTTGAAAAACACATCACGAGCCTCGGCGCGACTCCGCTGACTTGTCTCACCCGTATTTAACCTCCAAACTTTCTAACACATATCCACGCATTGTCCGAATGGTCTTCATGCGTGACTTTTCAACCAGAGGCCATACGGCTGACGGGGGTCAAGCAGTCCTCAAACGACCTTCACACACGCGTGCAAGGCAAGGAAGTACATTTTGCCGAGCCGACCTTGAACCAAACAAAAAAAGGCGGACGTGGTCTATTTTTATTTTTGGTATCGATCTCAGTTGGCTGGATATGTTTGTCTTTCTTTCGACGTAAATTTGAATAAAGTATCAAGTATTCAGTATAAATGCATTTAAACACAATCAATTACACTGTAGGCCTACTATTGATTTAAATGACATTTTGCCAGCGAGTCTTTGGTACCACCGTGTTCTTAATGCATGCAGTGATTGTCACGCAACATTCTTATTGAAAGTTATATCTCACTAAAAGTCATGAGTACTAGTATTTTCTATCATAGCAATCGGATACTGGTCAAAACGTCGACACGTCAACACGGCGTATAGCTAAAACTACAACACATTTGACGACACGGCGACAATTGGACGAAATGGCGAAATGAATTGGGCAAAAACAGAGAATTGATATTAGATAAAACGGCAAATACTATACCACTATAACAGTACTGATATAGTACCGTGTGTTCTACAAACTATGCCGTAGCGTATACCATCCTAGAAACCCCGGCCATTATGACTACAGTTAACCTCCGTCAAATTTGAGGTTAAGTGTAGTCATACTGGTCGGGGTTTCGAGCATGCGCATACCATGTGCATTGACCACAAGATACAATTACGAAATAACACTGTTATACAATAAACTGTTATTTATTTCCTTGGAGAGATGCATGTAGCCTAACTACGCACCCGTCGATCAATTTCACTCACCTCCAGTTCTTCACAACCACTGCGAGTTGGCATCTCCGGCAGCCTACAACAACGAGAAGGTTCAATAAGTTGAATAGGAGTCGCTTCACTCGCATAGCATATTGAACAAACTTACTATTGTAACAATCGTCATGACTGTTCCGCCCAAACCGTGACAGTGTGGTCATCTCAGCTCAGCATACGTTTGACGTTTTAATAAGTACACCGCTCGTCCCAAGAGTATTCTTGATAGCAAGCCTTGTGGCTTCTTCAATCGTGCGCGGGGTTTCAAAACAGATTGCAATCAGCACCAGCAAGCCATATCGAAAATAAATTCGGCCGGTGACACTTTCGCTACGGGGGTAACGGACCAGGATCCCCGCGAGACCAAGGGGGAGATTGAAAAAAGGGGGGATGGGGGAGAGAGAGGGACTCATGGGGGAGAGAGAGGGACTCCCGACGGCGTCGAACAACAAACTGTCACGTCTCTCTCGCCTGCAACAGTAACAATCGGGGTCCGACATCGAGTTAGCTCCATGTTGATCCTCAGGGCGAATGCAAAGATAAGCACATTCACAAGCAAACGAGCACGTTTTTCACCGGGACCTGGTTGCGGTTGTTTTACCGGGACCGGTGTCACGATAATACATCCTCCAACAGAATATTTTATGACCACTCCCTCTGCTAGGGTCAGGAGAATGTGTACCGGTACCTAAAAGTTTTACCATATACATATATTTAGTACGTATATATGTAACAGAGGATCATTCCGATCACCTTGAGATTCAAACCCGAGTTGCTGGATTGTAAGTCCAACGATGAGCCAAAGGGGTAACCCCGCTGGCCAAGACCAGTAGGAGCATCTTATATAAAACCTGGCTACATATACAATGGTCAAATTAACAAAACTGCCATCCAGAATTGTCACATCCACTTTCCCAATCAAGACCCCGGAAACAAGGATACCAAACGTTTATGGGCACGATTTCATGCTCAAATTTCGTACTCGGATCACAATGCAAAACCTGAACGGACTGCAAAACCTGAATGGACTGCAAAACTGTCGGACTGAAGAGACTGCATGTTTAGTATATTAATATAGTAGGGGCCGACGTTCCACGAAATTGTCGTACTATAGTCCAGGGGCCCGCTCCACGGACAATCGTAACTCCTAACAACTCTGTGCTAATGTACAGGAGTTACGAGTCTCGTGGCGCTACGATTGTTCTGTGGAACGGGGCCCGGACTTCCGGTACGAACCTTTTGTGAAACTCGGGCCTAGCAGTAGGTAAATGTACAACCATAGTCATGAAGCAACCCCCCCCCCCCAATGGAGACGGAACGGTGGGACATGCAGGCCTAGTTGGTATCGTACATGAGCGCAGGTGAACAAACAGCAAAATTAGTGTTCGCCATCAATGTAGTGATCATCATCAAGGTCGCCCTATACGGTGACCATGTTCAATTAGCTCCCATGAGAAACGGATCATTAAATTAACTTTTGATCGATCATACCTGTGTTTAGAACTAGATCTATGCAAAGCCGTGTGTGCGTGCGCTCCCAAACCCTCGTAGACTAAGTGTCCATTAGTGTGGCATGAGATTTAGAAAAAGATCTACTTCCGGTAATGTCGAATGTCCAATATCCCAGTGGCAACCAATGACCAAGCAAACCTTTGACGATTGTCACAAATTATTGGTCGTTTAATTACCCTACTTGACCTTTTTTTAACCGGATTCCAAATAGATTTGGTAGAAATACGTTTGTTGGAGACCCACCTTCATCTAGGACTCGGTGTCTAACTAAAGATACGCCGTTGACACATTAGAATCATACTTAAAGCGAAGGCTTCCCGTCCTACGAACAGACAAATCCCTGTCCTCACGTCAAACCAAACCTAATACACAGACGTTATCCGAGCCCGTCTATAAACGAAACATTCTAAATCCTATGCCAACCTTTGGGAGTTCTGCTTACCTTATTATAGTTATACCGTGTCGTAAAGAAGGTCACCGGTGTCTTGGCACAAATGTTACCTCTCAAGACTATAAGGCGCCGTCAAATTTTCATATATCTAATCATATGTATATATACGTTGACATTCTGTGTCAAACTTTGGTATTTACACACATAATAAGTTAAACAAAAATAGAATATATCTCTCGAAGCCCACGCTATTCTGTTCAAGATAATTATTCT
>JAVCKZ010077497.1:0-26699 GCA_034780755.1 Lepetodrilus elevatus
GACAGGTAATGACACACCCTGTATGATCGCTCTCTCGCTCTTTCTCTCTCTCTCTCACTCTCTCTCTCTCGCTCTCTCTCTCTCTCTCTCTCTCTCTCTCTCTCTCTCTCTCTATCCCACTCTATCTCCGTATCAATCTCAGTCCAGATGGTCGTAGATATGTTGAAAGGCAAAGAAACGTTCTACAATACAGTCAGTGATGCAATCTGTTCAGAAGACCAATACATGTGTACTTGTATATGATCGCGGCGCATGATCCACTTTAAATAACATTATAAGATCACTTGACTAGTGGACGTGATATCATTGATGTATTGTATACCTCTTCCTCTTGGCTTACATCACACTGAACTCCCATCCGCTGTGGTTGTGCGGCTGTGGGTCAGGGTATGGTGTGGGCGACACCACAAGAACACTACACTGTACGTTACCCAGGCAGTCGTTAACAGATAGTGCTACCAATGAAGATCTCACATCTTCCACCGCAATGTCAACGTCTTCAAACACCGTGAATTGATCAAGTTGACCGAACTAGTGCTGCCTGCCTGGTACAGCGAACAGTGTCAATCAAGCTTGAAGTTAGCAATGAAATAATATTCGGATCATATTCCGTATGTCTATTCATAGCATCTGGCTCAATCCCCAGTCTGCTGTTTATTGACCTGCAATTTTTTTCGCTTTCGATGCTGACGTGATCGGAGTTTTACAGTGTGAGTTCCCTTCTGATGGGCACAATACGGTATGATGAAAGGACGTAAATAGCTGGAAAGCTTTTCAATTTTCTTTTCTGTTAGCAACTAATTTAATTCTGAAATGATCATGGATCGTCTGTTGATTCTTAACACGTACGATATGTCTCTGATGGCTCGTTAACATGCTCAACACTGCTTAGGTTATGGACATCTAGCTAGGGTTAAATAATAAATACAATAAATATAATACAAGGAAATACATACCGGATATGTTGCAATAGTAAGGCATGTGCTTTAGAAAATATACATGCAAGCGTTGTATGTTCAATCGCAACCTTTGGTAAAGCTATTGAGGCAAACTATAAAAGTAATTACATTCTGATTTCATTTTAAATAACGGTAACGTATTATACACTATGTAGGATATAATGATAATCATAAATATGGATTTGTGTACAATGGAAACTAGAATACCAAATAATAAATATTCTGAAAGTAATGACGGTATTGAGGCCATAAGCCAGACCTAATTGTCGGATCTATCCAGTCAGTCCCGAGCTCAGCAGTAGAGATACATTCATGAATGCATAATTAGTATAAGGGTCTCTGTATCCCTAGGTAAATACTGTTGTGGAAATACCAATGATGATACTGTATACATTGTTGAACTGGGACAAGATCAATGTACAGACTGGTCGAGTTCGCAATGAACCCAGCATATCTTACTTTTAGTACCGGGATTTAATGTAATGGTAACTCCAAGCGTAGCAATGGCGTAGTCTGTCCGTGGATAAACGTAATTCTTGTCAACGATGTTTCATAGCAATCTTTTCGATTTGTAATGAATTACATTATTTTATTTAATGATTAAAACTTGAAAACAAATGCTATGAAACGTCGTTGACAAGGAGTAGGGTAAACGGTAAGTTACTTTCGAGTTATACGTATTACGCCGTTTTGTACAGAGGTACTAGGGACAGTAATACAAATACAATACTGGACCAACAAGAAGGCATGTGTCTATTTAGCTCTGGTTATACATCAACCCGTAGCTCTCACGTAGTGTGTAGTCCCAGTAGAGAGACTTGTGAACGGGCTCGTTTGATCTCAATCAATATGCTACATTAACTGGAACCGTTGACTTGGGGGTAATAATTGGTTTATACCTTTTTTACTTAGATAATTTGAAATACTTTTTTTTCAGCTTGCAATTGTGAAACTTTCAAAACTGAGTACACTTGTCAGTGAAATAACGAGGCCAGGTAGTCTTCAAGCATTGGCTGGATACAGAATATACAGGCTGTTATGTCTGAGAATATTACCCGTGCTAGAATGAACATCAATAAGGCAATCTAATGTTGCCTAGCTGTCAGTCTAAGTTACGAATCAATGAACATGTATATACTATGCAAGAAAACTCATGTAGAAGTTAATAATTTTAGCTTTGAATGAATAACGGCACATTGTACTAAGAAGGTACATTTTACGCTTCAGGTAAATAAATAGGACTATTTTATTTATGCGAGTTGCGTACTATACATTGTACATGAACTGTACTGCTGATACATCTACATACTATATACACTCTATATAAACAAGTGTTTTAAAAAGAAGTACCACCAGTCACAATCATGTCTACATGCAAGGTTAGCACACATGCAATGATAAGACTTATATACGCTAAAATAAATCTAAAAAAAAGGTGTAAAATTCTAAGTCAACATGCACCTTTTATGTAAGCTTCAATTATTACATACATACATCAAAGTACATTATTTATACTATTTATTATCGCCCTTCATCATTTTAAGAATCTAGCGAATCTGAGATAATCGACAGAGGATTTAGTTCCATTTAGTACCAGATGAGACACCGCAGGTTCGAACTCCGAATTATGTCAGTTGCAGTTGTCGGATGATAGTATTCACTACGAGACAGCATATGCAATCTATACCACTTTTGTAAGGGATATAACTTTTGCAGTGCATCCGAGGTCTTCATAGAATAGTCCCCTGTTACACATCGCTGTTAATACATCTGTCGAATGACGGTGGACGTCGTTATTTAGGAGATATTTTGCTCTTGCCCTTGACAACTTTATCGGCAGCAACAGCTCGTCTGTCCCTGCATTGCCGCCTGTCTCGCTTGACGACCTTTTCCTCTGGAAGGTACTTGTTCCTCCAATCTTCATCTGAAACGTGGAAAGTGCCAAGACTCTTCAGTGTAATTGAATTTGTTTTAATGTTGCTTTATTATTGTTATTGCATTAATCATCATGGATGAACACTATTTACGTGACAGATATGTCGCCGTATACGTTACATCATGTGTGTGTGTGTGTTTTCTTATGGATAAATAATCTCATTTTCCGGGCAGTCAGTTTGTTTATTTACATAAATTGCTGGTGAACTGGAGTATGTAACGCTTCAACTTCGTTTCTCAACCTTTTGACCGAGAACATCACATAATAGGGACATCCCCATGAATAGACACCATTTTCAAATCAATCGATTGTTTATCATCGACATGCAAAAGGATATATTTCGATGAGTTAGCGTGTCATGTCATTCCTCCAAGAGCGGATTCTTGCAAATATAAATGTAGCTCTATATATTAAATATGACCAATACTAAAAACGAGTATAGGTAAAATCACACTATATTGGCCACATTTAATTGTATCTTCTAAAATGACAATATAATGTTCCTGCTAGAAATTAACTTACCTATGTGATATAAGTGAACACAAACTAAGTGAACTGCTATAATCATCTGTATGATCATCTGAAATAAATAAAAACAAAGGATTCGATTAATAGATGGACAATTGATGCATTATTGGATCTGAAGATGCACTAGTAGGCCTACACACAACACATATATGGGTGGTATTGCTTCATGTAATACTATATTATGATAGATTTACTTTTCAATGGCAAACAAAACTCATTTGGTTTTAACGTACTAGTAGTATTACAGGCATTTTCAGATCATTTTAAATTCCGAGGTGTGTGGCGTGTGTCTGGGGAGGGGCGTATTTTAATATATATTTTAAACATGGTTCATCTTAATAGTCGCCAAGGGCACAATGCAAACATGCAATGAGAACAGATAATTGCCCTATTACGATATCAGTAGTAACCGTTATGACGATCCAGATCCAGTGGGAAATACAGAGTTATTTCCCCATTATGCACTTGAACCGGAAGTATCAATAGTTGTTTGTGGAGGAATTCTACAGGCAGTGTGTAAAATGTCGTTCAGTTGATGACATATTCTTGCGTGCGCATCGTTTTATATCAGGGTCTTAACATAATGAATGGCATGTGATAACTCACTAACATTGATCCTGTTAAATGCTTTCAGAAGTTAATGGCGTTCGTACGTGCAACTTGAACCAAATTCACTGCATTGATATGGTTTTACATGGCCATTCTTCCAAGTGATGTATCTCCACTAATAATTACCAATACTTTACAACGGCTAGAATTACAAACACGAACGTGTATAGTTATAATGATGTAATGACTCCTCCTGTAAACCTCCCATGCTGTTGTAAACTCACAGCCCCAGAGTGAATAAAGTTCAGTTCAGTTAAGTTGACCAACTGATACTTGCTTGCCGATCATTACGTTATACATTATCATATGAAAAATACCCCACCCGTTCAGGATATAAAAAAAATCCCACATTAATATAAGTATAACTGGTTCCGTTGTTTCACGAATTATATAGGAATTACTACCAAATGTTCTGATATTGAGCAACGTCTGTAAGAATATATTTCAAAGTCTATTTTAACTACAAGCAATCATTCACGGCATGTTTCCCGGCGACGACTCTATTAAACATATTAATACAAAATATGTTAATTCTTATTAAATGCTAACATATTATTTGTTTATATTATTATTGAACGACATAGACAGTAGCAAACTTACCGTGTCTATTAGCATCGCATATGCACACGTATAATATGAATGAATTAACATTACCTGCAGCTGGTAACTATATACCACTGGCAATCAATAGAACAGAACATTACGTTCAATCTGTGCACAGAACAACACTGTCGAGGGCTGTCCTCAAATACATACTTAAACCCTAACTTTGAAATTCCAGTAATAAAACCCATACTTTCTAGCATGTATCTTCTATAAATACGCTGACTATAGAAGTTTGTGTGGGAAAACACGAGTGCTAACAATTTGTTCAGTTTCCAGTTGCATTTTCCATACACATTTCTGTTTACTAGACATTTCAGTTTTGTAGCTTAACCCTGTGGTATTAAAACTCTTCCTGACACAAGGACTAATAATTATGTTTGTTATATGTTAAATGCATTACCAATGTCAGCGTACAGTAGAAATAGATAACATTCTGTCCTTGTGTATTATATGTACGCTTACTTGAACTGTAATCAGTCACATGGTTTTTGTCTAAAACTACAATTCCGAAAAATATTAAGGTATTACAAATACTTCCACATAGTAATGATTAAAGATGATTGAAATATCGTATCTTCGGATGTGAGGATATTATTATAATGAAATACTATAAGCTAATCAATCCAATGTCGATAGTTAGCAAAACCCTGTTGATGCGAACGTAAAATAACCCTAAAGCCATGTAACGGCATTATGCATTATTTTCATCAAAGATTGCTGGGGAACCTTATCAAGTATATATAGGTATAAAACAAATGATATTACAATAGACGATGTCTATTCTGGAATAATCCAAGTTGTGTTATCAGTAACTGTATTGCCACATATGATATTACAATAGACGATGTCTATTCTGGAATAATCCAAGTGGTATTAGCATACGTACTGTGTAGTCTATGCATGTGTCTGAGAGAGAAAAAAGGATAATTATAAAAATAAATAAATTAAAATAAAATACCTGTAAATCTGCAAGCACTGTCCGGTACTAAGTAAGGAATTAAGAATGACTGAATTCAGACATATCGACTTGTATTTAGATATTTTGGTAGGCCTACAGTAATGTTTCTGTTTTCTTTACTTAGCATATATCAATAATTCATAGACAATGGCTTGTAATTGTATTATTAAAATGTTCTTACTAAATATTCCAACTTGTCACCTACATGGGTATACATCTGATTTATCTGTACCATGGATATCCTCAAATCTTTGCAGCTAACGTGCTTACAATTCGGCTTCCATAATGCATGTACTTGTATTTCTCACTGTGTTCGTGTCTCCAATGTCTGTTCTGTGTTATGCGGCCTGCTCCTATCTCATTATCACGCACGTTAACTACACAGCGGTACACAATAGTGAGAAGCATCAACGAGAGTGTCTTATTTGCTCCATAGTACTGTTAATGTTGCGTGTTGGTACCTGAACAGGTAATACACTATCTGGCACGCCAGTGGGAATAACCCTGTATATGGTTATCCTTGGTTATTTGCCCATTTGGGTAGAACCGTAATAAACACTAATGTACATGTCCACATTGTCAATGAAGTCTCCCTACACGATCAGTCAAAAGCAGGTTTGTGTTAATATAATTATAGTTGTTTTTCAACATGACTAATTTAATGAATAGTTACACTAATGTACATTTAATATCGTACTGTCGTAAAACCAAGTTACATCACAGTTAAAAGTAGAATGGTATTTGTTATTATATTAATATTTCAGAATGATCCATCATTATTCAACATGATATTGTAATTACGTGTTTACTCATGTGCATGCATACTTGACTTTTCATTAAAGAACAGTAATGCTGTTAAATATAGATAGGTCATCAACTATTATGTTAGCTTTATATTAAACTCAATATTAATTCGGAATTCTAAAATATAAAAAGAAAAAAGAATATGATGGTACTAGGCATAGTATATACTTTATGAAAGTTATGAACGGTAAGGCCATATTTCAAAATAATATTTCCAGAACGTATTTTCATGGACTCACTTTCCGAGCTGGTTGTACGTTGTATACTATTGATGTATTTCTGAATACAATCCTCTGAGCCGGGGAAGTCTTCGTCGCTCAAATGTGGAGCAATGTGGGTTCGAATCCCAAGAGACTGTAATCTGGGAGGTAGTATTTATCTCACGTTTGGGATACAACAGACATCATCAGCTGCTGATACTACACCTTTAATGACACAGATATCTCTTTGGATATATGCCAACTTTCTGGCATTCTTGTAGGAATTATGTGACATGACTTGACTCCAGACACATTCATGAAGCGGAGGTCTTCTCCTTGTCGCTTTTCTGACGATCTCTGGCGCCTCTTAAGGGAAATCAATCTGTAATTTAAATGTATTTTCCTGTGGAACTGGTCAGTGGTCATTCTGCGTCGAATCACGTGTCACTGGAAGTATTGGCACTGTATACAGTTGCATTTGGTATCTCAGAAATTATCTTATGTTTATGTCGATTGAAAACGAGAATGTTATTAACCTATGAAAACCATTTATCCTGTAAATAAGTGTGTATGTACGCCTTATTATTTACTTCTATCAAGTCTCTGTATTGTTGTGTATAGTTTATGTTGCGTTGTAGTATTTGATTTTGTTTTCTGTTATTTACATATTACTATATCTGATTATTAATATAACTTGTATCCGGGAACACACGGATGTACAGACACATGCAGGCACGCACAATTCTGATAATCGCGGTGAGTTTCATCTCGAAAGATGTAAATGACTACAACGTCATGACGTGTGTTCGACGCATTACATGCTTAGACATAGCGGTCGCATGCATGTAGATTTGCTACCCTATCTATGCTTTGCGTATATCCGAACCCAAACCGGATCCTATCATGAATCCCGACACCTCAAGGTCAACACTCGTGCGGTAATATCATATATTTGTTAGTTGCATATGACTTTTTGCCAGTAACAATCACGAGCATATTGAACTATGCTAATTACAAAATCAGTATTTGCGGTCATCAAAAATTAGAAATCGTTAATAGCCTAAAGGGTTCTTTTTAATTATCCCACTAACACGAGCCCCAATGCCTCTCACGGAAATATAATTATAGCAGCCAAAACAAAAATGATGTCCATTTTGCCCGTGGAAACAATTATAGAGTCCATCTGACGAGCGGCGTGCCTCTAATGTCCATTGCTGGGACATATTGATAACTTTCCGTGGACAGGTCCTCTGCGTTTTGTAGACTAATCCCTGGACAACGTCAATTATATATCTCCAGCGTTAATGAGGAAATACTCATCCCCACCCACCTGTAACGACGTGCGAATGGACACCATGGGCAACTCTACTGATAGGTATTGCGAATGGTAGACGATTTCAAACATACTTCCAGGAAAACGGAAGCAAGCTATATTTGCTTTATTTCAAATGTTGTTAGTTCTTGGTTGCAAACCAATCAAATCATATTCACAGAAAGGTCTAGCCTATAACACAAATATTTGGCCTTTCTTTTTCCATGGCAAGCTGCCTTATAATTAGCATTATTCCTATCAAATCCTGACAGCATTGTCGGTGGAAGTGGAGGTGTTTTGCCCTGGGTAGTTGATGAAGATTTATGTATTATTTAACCAAACCAGGAAACAAACAGTCGGTGTAAACATCCCCAATCATTGCTTGCTCGATATTGATTAAGAAAGTCAATGCCAAGTGATGTTACTTAACCTTATCGAAATGACCTGAAACCGGATGTTAGAAGTTGTTGATCACTGAGCTGAACCGGATGTACTGGTAGTTTTGGTTTGGTGTATGGGTTTGTTGTTGGTCCGTATGTTACTGGCATAGGACTTGGTTACGTGTACGTGTATGTTGCGCATGTATATATTTAATTATCTCTATGCTGGAGGCAACTGGAGATGCCATAATGAGCATTGTCTGACTAATCCAGCAGGAAGAGGGTTAAGATGCCAAATTGCAGATTCGTCGTAGGCTTTGGACAGTGATGTGATACACGGATGCCAGTGTGTTTTGTAGACATGCTATTCCTGGCATCTATCCAAGTCAAGTCAAGGAAATCTGCTCACAGTGTGCTCACAGCCACGAATAACAGAATAGCAATCTTCTGGAAATCTTTGCACATTTCCAGAAAGTTTCTTTTATTTCACAAAACCATTAACTTCTTCAGTAATACATCTACCGTTCTGATCGATGTTTATAACGAACCATTGGTGCCATTAGAATAACTATTATACATGCACATTGCAAATACAATCGCTGTTAAATATAGTTATACGTTTTATTTGCCTTCAAAGCATCATTACACTTTGAAGAATAACATTTCAATTTCTTTACATATGCATCTTTACGTTTATTATCAACGAGCATTATTGCGAGTGATCAAGGGAAGAGTTGTATTCTTAAACTTGGCTAATTTGTTCAAAGCAAATTCAGTCTCATCTTAGAGTTCTAAGCAACGAGTATTTGTTGCCACCGAGAAAGTAACCCCACTCAGCGAACAAAGACTTATTTAATCTATTCTTGTAGGCAATGGATATTTCTCCCATGTTCACGCTAATGCTCTATCTAACATCTTCTTAATTCGGCACCCTGCAGCTTTGAACCAAGTCTCCTGGCTTAGATATGTGGTCGTGTATCCCATTTAGCCCAGGTTAACGTCAAATTGACATGAACATTTACGTCGTTTGTTCTCGTTATCCGATAATAGTTACGATTACTAATATGTTAATGCCATTTCGCTACATGGTACAATATTATTAACAGCATATTTCTTTTTTACATACCCGTTACTTAGAACGAAATTGTCATTAAATTCTGTTTGGTGAAATGATTTTATGAGAATATTTCTTTCTAAAGCTTCCAAATCAGAACTACAAATAATGTCAAGTTTGATAGTTCTCATCGAAGCTTGCTTAACCCTCTCCTTGATGGATTAAGGCCCAAGCATTTATATAAAGGGTATCTCCGGATGTCTTCAGCATGGAAAGAGTTAACAATACACAGGTGATCCTCGCAGACATGATAGTGCCTCTAGAATACTTCGAATGACGGAAATATCAATGTTAACTTGCAAATTGTAAAATAAGAAGAATATATATCAATCACACCCACATGCCAGATGACAAATGTAGCTTTATGGGGCTTTTTTTCTACTCTGACTGATGTCTATCATCAGAATTGAGGACGGTATGTCGGATATAGGTGATCATCTCATTACAATAACATGTTCATTGTTGATTTTGTAAATATAAAGAATAGTGTACGATCTTATTTGCGTCAACATGAATGATTACTTTGGGAACATTTGAATGATCGTTTTTTTTTGTTTCACATTATTATTTGTAAATGAATCGATAAAGAAAGAACAGTATTGTCCATATGCATTGCACTTCAATTACTAGAATCGTGATGTTGATGTTACTGACCAAGGTTGACAATTTGACAACTTGACAACTCAACTTGACATTTCAATTTCAATGTTCCTGCAGCACTGTTGTAACAAACATGTAGTCTAATAATGTAGCGCTATGAGCACGACGTCTAACCTGTAGCCGGTGCAATATTAATACGATTAATAATCAGGGCCCCTATTCTCGAAACTTGTTAAGATCTTTTTAGCTTAAGAACGTGAATAGCTCATGCTATAGGTATCCTTAAGAACAAGTTAAGATCGTAAGCACGTTTCGAGAATAGGGCACCAGCTGGAAATGTTGGCGGCCATCTTTGATTTGACCTCAAATGAGTACTTTCGCAGGGTCAAATCGTTTTGCTGCGTCCGGATTCGTAAACAGCAGCCATATTTGCATCATAATATGCCAAGAAACCTAACGGACCTTGCTGTGTAGGGTCATTTTCATTTTTGGCCTTGGTTCCCGGACTAATATAGCCTACATGTATTATTAGTTTCCCGACTGGTGGCCTATACCCGACTGGTGGCCTATACATTGTAGGCTCTCATGCATGCCACTGACTTCTTCCATCCGGGTGACCAGGGCAGGGCATACACACATTCTATACTAACCTACACGAGCATTTTAGTTTATGAATGCGAAAATGTCATTTTAGTTTCACCAGCTAAACCTGTCATCGGTCCGGTTAGATAGACTCTACTCTCGAAGCGGACATGTAGATAGGTCGACAGTATACTGCCATACATAACAGTTACTATACAGTTTAGGTAAGACTATACACGTATTCTGCTGGTCAGTCAAGCATATATAAAAAGTCTCTTGTGGTCAGCACTAATATAAGGCTAGAGGAATCTCGAGCTAGGTATTAGAGTGAATCGAATATTACAGTATGCTGCAGTTCCATGGTGTCTCTCATTGTCACAAGCTTGGCTTAGAATATATATTTAAAAAATTAGAATACGATATTCTACATGTTGCCTTTACTGTTGTCAGCTGGTTATATCTGACCTTGGTGACGAGGTCGTGTGCAATGATAACAAACATGCAGTCTATTATATATAAATACCCGGTAGTACGTATATATGTACCGAATTGTTAAATGTGTTAAATCAAGACGTTGGAATAAAGTTACATGCATGTAACTACATGCAACTAACATTATTTAGAATGTGTAGATATAATGATACCCATTTGTTAATGTATTATGTATACCATTACCAGCTGTATACAGATCACTACATACTTTGTTTCTTTGCGTGTACATGCACCCTATATGTATCTTGACCTAGCTCGTACATGCACCATATATCGTGACCTAATTCGTACGTGCACCCTATATATCGTGACCTAACTAGATATCTTCGTATACATGTAGTAGGCAATGAAGTATAAGCGCAGCTCGGAAATTGTACCCGCCTAGGGAAACACACACACACACACACACACACACACACACACACACACACACACACGCACACACACGCGCGCGCGTGCACACACACACGCACGCACATGCACGCACATGCACACACACGCACGCACGCGCACACATACGACCAACACGAGATAGCACTGTGTGAGACTATCGATGAAAATAATAGAGAGTTCAAATTACTATCGATGTATTGCTAACGGACCACTTACTATCGCGATCATTCGATAGTTCGATCGATCGTTACACCCCTAGTAGCCTCAATATAGCAGAATATATAATACACTTACATCTACCTTATTCTTCAGTTCCGAGTTATTTCGAATCTTTATAATCAAATCGAGTAGGAGGATAAGCATTGATATTGACTCAGTATTTACTTCCATAATAAGTATTATCTAGTCTGGCATGGCAGAACGTATCGTATCGTAAGCCTGGTATCGTGATACTATCGTAACGCGAGATAGGCGAATCGTGGCACCCCTAGACCATAGCACTCTCTTACGAGTCTTAGCAATGTATTAGGCTAGCTATCGGCAAAGAGAGTGCAATGGTCCCTTAACGGCTAAGAGAGCTTTGTGAAAGGATACCCAGATAGATTCATCGACGTGATTGCAGTTGTAGTAAATAGAAAGCTATATACGTATAATGCAATATTATATACAGTAGCCACACGAAGTAATAATAATAATAATAATAATAGGCCACTTATAATGCGCTAAATCCACACCCTAAGGCATGCTCTAAGCGCCACATTATTATCCCCGGTCAATGGATCATTGTACACTCAGTGTTTCTTCTCAACTCCATGGGGAGTATACAACCCAAGCTGCCATTCAAGGCGCTACAAGGTTATCAATCACAATTCCATCTCTTCCTACCGGGTACCCATTCACAGTGTGGATTTAAGCACTTTGCTCAAGAGTACCTACACGATGGCATGAGCTAGGCTCGAACCCGGGACCTCCGGGTTTATATTAATCCAAGTTTCGTAGCTATGCAATTCATATAATCAAGTCTCTTATTTATATTCTGATTGAGCAGCGGATTATGTAGCCCTTGTCAAAGGCGTTTCGTAGGATGTATTTCGAATTTCAAAGATTTAGATTGTTTTTCAAAAATGTCAAAATCATTAAAAATCGAAAAGGAAATGCTACGAAACTGTAGGAAGTTTAAACAAAATCGAAGGCATTGCTACGAAACGCCTTTGACAAAGGGCTACAGATTCTGTCAATACTGATAATTAACACGTTATGGGTAAATTATTTGTTGACATAATTTCATGGTCAAAACGTATTTTACCTGAAACCATGTGTATTTGATTTGTCTTCTGAAGTATATTGGGCAACAAGTTACATTTTCCGTAGGTCACACTGGTTTTCAATACTAGTATTTTCATAGCTAAACTGTGTGCACTCAATTCCTTATCAACTCCCTGTGTTTTTTGCATTCGAGTCATGGCTAATTATAACATCTTGTCAAACCTGAGGGATTGTGGAACGTGTTGGATTCAATATTTGGAATATACGTTACTTACAGAAGGTATTGCATGCATAATTAAAATATGTCAGGGTTTATTACTTTCAAGGGTAAAGTAAATGTCAAGAAGGAAGTAGTAATGATTGGTAATTGCCTAGTGCCTAGTGCTAAAGGTTCACGATAGGGACATTGTTGTAGTCGGTTTGGGGCATTACTATTGTCTGGGAGGCATAATATAACATTTCTTCATGTAATATAACTGCGCCTGTTTGTGTCGCTGTCACGAGTATGGATTGTACTGTGATGATTTGATGACTCTTATATCGATGGCTTCTCCAATTCCCGCTTTCACACGGCGAAGCACTTAGAAAGCAGACAGATTTAAACCTGGGAAAAAAGTGTTCGTAATGCAGGCCACTGCTCAATCAAGACGAGTGGCACTGTCAATTTATCTTCCTTTGGACGAATAATGAATTCAAATTAGAAGTAAACCTCGGTTCGATTTCTCTGGTCTCCAACAATAACGTTTGAAGGCATCTCATTGGTGGCCTTTGTTTCACGTGACAATTTGTTGTGAAGTCTGAATGGTCATCAGACGAAGTCCAGTCAATGGTATTAATAAGGTTTATAATGTATATAAATGTCACTATTGTTATTGTTATTATTATTATTATTATTATTATTATTATTATTTATTAATTATTATTATTATTATTATTATTATTATTATTATTATTATTATTATTAAAACCTGAATTAACTATGTATTATAATTAAACCTGATGAGCAATCCAACCAAGTGATACAGATAAACCAAATATTAAATCTACACTTTTGATTCAATTAAAAATAAAACTTTAACGTTTAAATATCAGACATGCTATCATCTATGCTATACTGCCAAATAAGTCCAAAGTGTGTAAACAAAATGTAAAAATAGAGTTTCATCTACTAAATTCACCAAGATATCTCAATGATTGGCTTAACCCACTCCCTGCTGAAGGCAACCAGAGATGCCCTAATGAGTAGTGCTAATGCCTAATCCAGCAGGGAGAGGGTTAAACATATCTAATTTTACATAAATACCTCAATGTAATTGTTTCCCTATTATATTCGGATCACTGTGCAATTGCCAAATAGCAAAACAAAAATAGAACTAACTTCTATCAGGGCAACCATGTGTTTGTAGATTTTCAAATATTATGTGCATTTTTCATAGGTATCTTTTCTGTTTGATTATCATATCCTTAGAATTTCTTTTGTCTGCACTTTGCAACTTTGGCCTCAAGACTGACATGTTGTGCGACTTTAGGTCAACTTCGGAGAAACATTATGTCTAAATCTGACAATCATATGTCTAAATCTGACAATCATATGTTTAAATCTGACAATCATGCACAATACCGACTGAATACCGACTATGAAATGAGAAATTGATAAATCTTCTTCTTTATCGTTTTCTCGTGGACGTTGAATGGATCTTTGTGCGGTTTAGTTCTATGCGCCGTTAGGAAGTGATTTGTCTCGTTGTCACCATACCAGCAGTAAATCAAACTTGTCATTTGTCCCAACTTGCCTCGACTTGATGTGCAGTTCGTCTTCCATTGGCCATGTTCAAGATCTCATGAATAATGTAATTATTCATTGTAATGAGGATTTACGGGGTTATTTTTTTTAATGTTATATCTGTATCCTGGTATTTATTCTGTGGTGTTTAATCTTCACTTGGCTTGTCTCCAGGGCATCTCCCATTGCCTCCAGCAGAACAAAGGTTATGCGTTTTAACACCTGTCATGGGGAAATGACAAGATATATGGGTTATTGGCGAGTCTCTTCCCGAGACCTCTCCCCCAAAAAATTATCATAGAACCACAAGATGCAGAATTTACTTTGTATGTAGATATATCAGTAGAACTCCATATTCAGTCACTCTCTCACTTGTATTGTAGAACTACAGTCATTCTGTGGAAAAGGGCCCTGGGTATCGTTTCTAGAAGCTGTCTACGAGACGATAAGGACCCTCGTAGCGATCTCTACTACATAGGAATCATGCTCTTTTGAGAGCGCTATGGTCTCGTAGAGCTTCGAGAAATGATACCCAGGTGTTTATGTTGTAAATCGGTATGGATGTTCCCTGGCCAAGTGCGTGCTCGTGATGACACTGAGACGAGATGCGGCAGATTTAATCCTCTGATCCGGTGCATGAACACTGTCTGTACACGCCTCTAGAGAACGTGCTGAGCCTGTACACCCGTGTACTGTCAACCTGTACACCCATACACTGGTCCTCATTTACCACAGATTTAATATCAGCCACGGAATATCTGCCACTATTGAAGTGCATCTCGGTCGCTGTTTGTCTGAAGTGCATCTCGGTCGTGATTCAGAATAAATACAAAATCTGTATGTGGTTCTGAATATTAAAAATATCAGCTCAACAAATGCACTGAAAGAATGCTAGTCAGGCACATATAGTGAGCAAAAACTGATTATATGTACATGTCTCTGAATTCTATTTGAGGCTGGTAAATTACTTATGGAAAAGTACAGGAAATATAAAATTCCATATAATTTTATTTAAATCGAAAATGAATCATTGTTTGTTTGTCACTGTTCTTGTAGAATCAATTGTGTTGTTGGTGTTATTGTAGAAGCAGTTGTGTTGTTGGTATTCTTGTAGAAGAATCGTGTTATTGGTATTCTTGTAGAAGCAATTGTGTTGTTGGTGTTCTTGTAGAAGCATTGTGTTGTTGGTGTTCTTGTAGAAGCATTGTGTTGTTGGTGTTCTTGTAGAAGCATTGTGTTATTTGTGTTCTTGTAGAAGCAGTTGTGTTGTTGGTGTTCTTGTAGAAGCATTGTGTTATTGGTGTTCTTATAGAAGCATTGTGTTATTGGTGTTCTTGTAGAAGCAATTGTGTTATTGTAGAAGCAATTGTGATGCGGGTGTTCTTGTAGAAGCATTGTGTTGTTGGTGTTCTTGTAGAAGCATTGTGTTATTGTAGAAGCAATTGTGTTGCGGGTTGTTCTTGTAGAAGCATTGTGTTGTTGGTGTTCTTGTAGAAGCAATTGTGTTATTGTAGAAGCAATTGTGTTGCAGGTGTTCTTGTAGAAACATTGTGTAGACTTGATGTTGGCTCTGTTTACTTGATGTCCAGTCCTATCTGTAGCACAGTACTAGTACAGTAGTAGCACCTGCACCTTCTACCGCTAATGATGTCCTCCCAGACGCGACGGAACAATGAGAAGATGACTCCTCAAAGTGCTGTTTGTGTACTGTTGGTCTCTAAGAGCAGACTTTGCATGTGGTGTATGGTGTGTACATTCGCATGAATGGACTCGGAGGAGTCACACCTACTCATTGATGATCGCGACTACTTACCAATGTTTGCCGTGGACTATTTTATGGCCCGTGATAATTGAAAACTGAGTAATGAGGCTCATGGATATAAAAAAATATGGGGAATTTAAAAAGTATTCACTCGCTGCACGTGTGACGATATCTTCTTCAAACATTGACAGATGAGCGAAAGCTGTGAGGTAGGGGTAGGAGTGGGGGGTAAGGATGGGGTGAGGTGGGGTGGGGGTAGGGTGATGAATGATTCAAACGAAGACCACAGTCAATGTATGATACAAACGCCAGCGTGCAGATAGCGGAATTTCGACCACTGGTCCTATCTTGTCCAACATGGATGAAGTGGTCTAAGGCGAAGATCAAATAATTACTGTCAATTAAGTCGGAAAGGCCCACGAGTCCACAATGGATGAGAAATGTGGATTCTGGACCAGTCTTGGAAATCCTGAATCAACAACGACCTGCATCTGGTCACAAACAGAGCCGTGATGAAGAGATGTGCAGATTTCCAGTGCAAATACTGGACAATTAGACAATAATGGCGTTAAACTTTCTTCTAATAACGCCTCCAGAGATGGAGAGGTTTAACATTGCCGTGCTCGTTATTTTGCTTCGAGTACCTTTACCAACAGTGTGGGTCAAAAGTGCGAAAGGAAGTTGTTTTGGCTTCTTATCCACACTTGAAATTTTTGTTGATGTTTGCTGTGTTCACTTCAGAAATTTGTGTTGAACACATTTTTCACATGTATTCCGATATGCAGCATTGAATTGAATGAAGGTATTTGGTGATAATGTATGTACCATGTACCTGTTCAGCATGTATCGACCTCGTACCTGTTCACATTGCAACAATAACCAGAGTAGACTATATGGTCCGTATGCACAAATGTAGTTCAACACACACGAGAGTAGACTATATGGTCCGTATGCACAAATGTAGTTCAACACACACGAGAGTAGACTATATATGGTCCGTATGCACAAACGTAGTTCAACCACAGTTTAGGCTAAACTAGGTTTAAGCGATGAGTTATACCACTGTCGGTATGATCCTTAAACTATGGTTTAACTAAACTACATCTGTGCATATACTTAATAAAGATATCAGTCAAGTGTGAGGAATTTACTGTCACATTTGATATTCTGGATGTAACGAGGATAGTTTAATCTTCTTTCTGCTGGAGGCAGTTTTAGAAGCCGTATGGCTCTGTGATTTTGATTTAATTCGGCGGCTAAATTCCTTTTAAAACCATTTTTAATTCGGTCACTTGTAATAGTGATGTGAATTAGACAGGTGCCCTATGGTATTTGTCACACAACATGTGAGTGTGTGAGATATTTTCTAAGTCAACTTTTGAGATCCTTGAGTTTGTTTTGATTTCACTGGACATTTGTTGGGTTAAATTGGCATTAGTAACACGTTACTAGGTCCTGTGTCCTGTGACAGGACAGAGACTGTAGCCTTCATCCTTCATTATGTCCTAGCCAGAGGCTACCGTCCTCTCAGCATCCTCTCACTGGGCTGTGTCCTACTGTCCTATAATAGGAAGTAGGACTCAGACTTCATTGAAACGAGATCAGATTCATTATGAGAAGACTGTTTACTTAAGTTGCTCACTTTTGAAATGCTGTAAAAGAAAATACCCGAGGAATTCTGAATTTTTCAGACAGAATGTTGTAGTAAATGGTTCAAAGATGATTGAAGAGAGTGATATTTAACTGTGATGTTCACATAAATTTAACAACAAATATTTGCAATGTTTGAACATTTTGATAACATATGTATTCCAAATTTATTGTAGCTTATTTATTATTGTTATATAGGATTTTTTTTTTTATAGACCTAGTCTTTGTTATGGGCATTATTATTCATTAGAAAACGAATAAACTACCTTGACAGTTAAATGTTTGTTACCAGTAAGAAATCATCCATAATCATTAAAGGGTTCCACAATGCTGCAAGACATTTGACACTTCAAATTATGAATTCCAACTGTCACTGTTAAATTATTTTTATTTTTATATTGAGGTTTAGAGTCACTTTCAAGTTTATTTCACTTATATCACAGCTTGTCACCTTATGGCAGGAGGAAACCCGCAACATTTGTAGTGCTGAATGTTGCAATAAACCTGCAAGCACCGATCAAGGATGGTAACTGCATTGCCACAGTACAGACGGCACATCCTATCACGATCACAGAAAGGTAATGTTCGCGATTATTGATGCCGGATTCCAGGGACAAGATTTAAACCTGGGGCCTTTGGCTCCGAAGTCCAAACATTCTACCAATGTGCTACCACCCGCCTATTATAATATAGTCTCTTCACAATGTTTTTTTTTGCCTCTAGAAATCATGTTTGAACAGTGTTTGCCCTATGGCTGTTTGATGTCTTTCACGGTTGGACTTCCACAGCCATTCTATATCATCACATATTAATTATATGAAAACAAGGATTAAGAGTATAATGTTTTCAGCGGACATTGTAAATATTGTGTTTGTGTTGATAAGCTGGAATTCACTTCCCATGGTTTATCACTTCCTAGATGGTATTGCTTTGTCTGATAATGGTCAGTTTACTTCATATTCAATGACCGTTATGGTGATCAGCTTTCATAGTTAAATTGACAAGTGTCGATTATTGGATATTAATTATCAGGTATCTCCAGGCATAATTCAAACACCACTAATGTTATCAAAATGTGTTGTATCTATATTTTATTAAATTAAGTTTTCAATGTTACAGCTAATTCCATTCTTTGATACTGTGAATTAAGAATTATATAGTTTGATAGGTATCTGTGTATCATTTCTCGAAGCTCTCTTAGCCGCTAAGGGACCATAGCACTCTGTTAGCTATCATAAAAAAGAATGCTATGGTCCATTAGCGGCTAAGAGAGCTTCGAGAAACGATACCCAGGGATCTAGACCAACATTCTGAGTTACTTGCCCGCAGAGCAAGTCAAGCATCAATGTTCTCGAAAGTTACATTTCTGATGCGATATTTGATAGGATGCGCTGTCTGTAGAGTGGCAATGCAGTTATCATCCTTGGTCTTGTCAGTACCAGCCGGTGCTCGCAGGATTATTGCAACATTCAGTTTCCTCCTGCCCTAAATTGACAAGCCGTGATGTAAGTGAAAGAATCTTGAAAGCGGCTATAAACCCCAATTCAAAAATAAAATAAACAGTAATGTATTAAGTATTACATTGTTCATACGATATAAAACAGTTCAGAATGTACTATTATCCATTCAGTTAGACTAGTTTGTCGAAGAGTGTCATCTGAAACACACGGTCATGTGCCTCCTTACTTCCGCCGTAAGGTAGATATAGACTAATAGACTGAGTCTTGAAGTGAAGGTATACTAGTGTATATGCTATAAATGGCGATTTTGAAATGCAATTATCACAAGCATGAAGGAGTTCGTCTTTTTATACAATCAGATAGGCTGACCCTGAGGGAGTAGGGTTTAACCTTCCCTCTCCCTCCCCACAGAAACAACTGCTTTTATATATGGAACTACTACTAGTACAGCATGCATTGATGTTAGAAGACTGCATTTCCCCCTCCTCCCCCTTCAAAATCCTAGCTCAATCCCTGGACACTGCTATCCTGAAATGTCGCAATAACAATTATCTTGAGAATTTATTTTCCAAAGGGTATTAGCAACCACACAAAAACCCACACCCATTAACATGATATCTTAATCTATTACATGAGCGATGTATGTCTTGAAATCCCTGATAACGAGAACGACTGTATTACACTTAAATCGACCATATGTTGGCAGATGCTGTATTTCAGAAATATAAAAAGCACCTACAATTATATATAATGTAGGGGCCTATTCTCGAAACATTGTTACTATAGTACGACAATTTTAAAGATCTGGGGACCTTTTCTCGAAACGCTCTTACGAACTTATTGGCCTAAGAACAGTTCTTAACTATTCTTATAGTATGGCTACGAACTGTTCCTAGCTGAGAAGTTCGTAAGAACGTTTCGAGAATAGGGTCTCCAAATTGCCAGAACCATCGACATATAGATCTACTGACGTCAAAAACATCCTTCTTCCTAATCACAAGCCAATTTCTGGAAATGGTGAAATCTACGCCTAGATCTAGTTATTATCCTTCTCGAGGGTGCACATGTTGCCATTCATTCCAATGAAGACCCATAAGGACTGTCAACCATCAAAAGGACTACTCACAGCTTCCGAAATAGAGAGGACAACTCTGGATGTCTAGAGGGAACGTCTTCAGATCCATGACACAGTTGGCACGAATGGTAAGTCTGGTGGAATGGAAATGAAACAAGTACAGAGACGTCAGCGAGAGGGAGACTAGCGTAGGCGTGTCTACCTTATTAACGATTACTGGGGGAATCAGCGTAATATATACTTCGTCATTTTTTAAATATCCGTATTCTATTTCCGGTATCTCCACTCTACTGACTGTAATCATGGTAGTATGGCCTTTAGTGTATTTCTCAGCATTATTCCCGTCGTCTCAGGTGCCAAACGATGCATCACTTCCGGATGTCAATTAAAGGTTACATCTCCTTTCTTTTTGCAATGTTTATAGTCGGCCATTTGCAACTATATCTTCCGCTACGTTGGGTATTTGAGCGTTTTCAAACTGATTCCTTCCGAAGATCCGCATATATCACAGCACGGTTCATTCGTTTAATGCTGCCTATATGTCACGGTTTCAGTCTGTTGAGAATACCGGTACTATAATTAGTTTAATAGCCTAATAGGGCACTTTTTAGAACACTATAAAATTGAACTAGTAGCTAGCGCAATAATTAACGTATGGCTCTGTTAAGAATATGACTGTTATTATGTATTACATTAAGAATCGTATGATCCGTGTACGTCATTGTTCCATGTGTGTTTCTTCTTGCAGTCAGAATATCCTCATGCATCCATATCCAATCTATATATGGTTCGTTGAATCTTAGTCTATAAGTATTTACTGTTTAGTTTAAATGTGTATTCTACCATTAATTGCATAATAGTCCATACATGTTTGTATTTTAATATATAAATGTCATAGCCTATACCCGTATATTGCATTGATATGGTGGGCATCTTTCAAAGACAGGATGGAAAGGAAGGAACGTTAAATACTTTATTAAAACAAAATAATTGGCCTGCTTCAAGTGCCTGTGCTTCGTCTATAATATTTTAACTCGTGGGCCTTATTGTAACAAGTAGATGTCGAAGGTCCTCCTTTACAAGCAGATTGACGTGATTCAACGTAACGCTATGATTACCTTTGAGAATATAGGACGTTTCCATCCGGGCTGATTCTGATGAATTTGTTCGGCGTCGTGATGGTATGAAGATAGGAGTTTTGACCGTTGTAGAAGACGGTGTCTGGGTGCCAGATCTTGTCCAGGATCTTGATCCCTAGCGGCATGTCTTCCAGGGAGGTGTTCAGGGACAGCCTCTTGTCGTGCCAGGTCTGCCGGAAGTAGCAGTCTAGGGAATATACCTGTAGGAAAATAGCATCTTAGGATTAATAGAAGATACGTCTACAAGAAAGTAGTATTCGGAAACGATCGGAATATATAACGCGCCATTTCCGGTTTGCGAGATTGTAGGCCGTCGAAGATCTTGCCTTCTTGAAAAGTAAGCACGTTGAATTCGTTGAATTCGTAATAGTAAAACTATATGCACCGTCTTCTACAACTATATTTACGGATACTAGTAGAGCAAATGTGTATTTCCATTATCAATGAGCATTTTGTATGTACCACTTCTTGGAGTACTAATATTTGAGGGGCAAATACAACGGGAATGCGTTCGAAGTGACAAAAGCTTGTATTGTGAGCGGCTAACTAAACTAGCCACTGTCCCAAGAGTCGTATGCGAACCGTACATGGAACAGGGAACCAGTTTAGCTAAGAGGCTTAATCAGCCGTTTGCTGATTGAACGCATCCCAGTTAATTGTCACTGAAAACTATTTTTATTTTGTGGTTTTGAAATGTTTTATATCGCATTAATATACAATGCATTTCAAGGTGCACATGTCTGGTGGATGGCAATGAACCTCTGTCATAAGCATCTCCGTGTCCAAAAGAAAATTACAAGATCTAAGCTCTTATTTCTTTATGATCGATAAATTAACGACAATGACATATGCCGGGTTACTGAACATAAAACATTACTTCATGTTTCCTCTGATCACGAAACATCGTTTAAATAATAAGATTCCGTGTCAGGTTGAGTTGAAAAGTCAACATATTCCGTGGAGAAATCGTTACTTTACAACACATTGGCCGCGTCCCTACCATTAGTCAAACAATGATAAGAGATTCCGTATTGTGAAAGAAAGCTATCGAATCTGTTGATGCAACGACTAGTCTTTCATTCAATCGGATTTCAATCTCCCACACTTCTCGCCACATCTCCCGACGCAGTCCGAATGTACTCCATTCGTAATCTCGAAGACTAGGATCATATATCTCATCACTGATTTGTTTTTATGAATACTAACAGAATCAATATTGATCTGTGTGAGTACCACCGGCGTATTATTTACCATATCCAGTTCTGATATCGGTCCCATGGAACGCAGATTGATGTAGATCATCACCGCTAACGGGTTGCCTGAAATAAAACACTCCGGGTTAGATCATTCAAGCACACAAATAATGCCTTTTGTGGAAGGTTTAATATTTCCTAATTGGAGACAGTGACTGGATACCGACTCATAACGCAGTTTAGGGCGCCACGGAAGACGGTCTTATTGCGGCAAATTGACCGTACGGTCATGTGGAAACAGATTCATACGCCTGGTCGTTTTGCTGATACCCCGTGCGACAATGGGATTTAGACATAGGACCGATTCACTTCCTTCATGGAACCTTCTCACGCCTCGATGACACCGTGTCCATCCGCATTAATGTCTCTGGGACGTTTAGTGTAAGTTTCTAATGCAACTGTATTAGTGGAAATCTATGTTACCGTTACTGGTACCAATGGTGCGTTTCTCGTTGATAAATGTGCGTTGTACTTGTATAGCACCGTTTTCTAGCTAATAGTTGCTGAAGAAGCGAATTGGCATTTTGTTGGTTGAATTGTGGGTTTAGTGCCGATTTCAAGATGATTTCACTCGTATCACGGCTTGCATGTTTTGTGTGGGCTTACTCTGCTTGTACTAGACCGGATTTACACCAGCTGCTGGTACTAGTTCACTAGAACATGAACACCCAACTCAGACACAATATATTCTCTTAGCCGACCAATCCTTACTAAACTTGCCCCTTTAATATACTGAGTTCCAATAAGCGATCGACTGGACAACGGCACTCTGGTTACTTACTTCGTGCCCAACAAAATTAATCTAATTATAGTATATTGTATTGCTTCAAACTTGATTTAAGTAGGAATAATGAATAATAAAATATAAATAATAAATAAAATAAATGATGCATTTATCTAGCGCTACTATTTCAAAGATGGTGGTTTTCAGCATGGATTTGAAAATGTTGGCATCATCAATACTTCGAGTAGTAGTAGTAGTAGTAGTAGTAGTAGTAGTAGTAGTAGTAGTAGTAGTAGTAGTAGTAGTAGTAGTAGTAGTAGTTATTATTATTAAACATATTTTTATTTTATATTTTATTATCATTACTGTTGTTTTGATGACCAATTTATGTTGAATTATGCTAACCTTTTGTTTAGATTGTTTAAATAATAGGATGTAATATAACATTTAACTATCAAAAGTCTGTATTTAGCTGTTTCTCCTCCACAGGAACTATTTAAACGCATCACAAACATCTATATGAAATCAACTGTATTTAATTGATTTGCTCGTGAACGCTATGATTATCTTCACGTGAATTTACTCAAGTGTTGATCCGCCTAGTAGATACATCCGCACAGTTATCAAATAGTCCAATTACATATGGTGCGATGCCATCTCTAGCTCTTAGTACTGTTAATCTTGATGTTCTACTGGTAACGAAGAGAAACTACACTAGTCCATAAGTTTACTTTGGAAACAACTCATCACGGTATATGTAGTACGATCTGATATGTTGGCGGCGTCCTCTGATTGGATATCGATCGGAGGTCAGAGGTCAAGCAATGTAAACACGTCTGTGCCTTAAAAGGGTGGAGCGTGTCAACGTCTAAATAGTTATAAAGGGGAGAGAATGATGTATTGATGGTCATATTAGACCGCTAAACTATGAGAATTAGTCGCTGGTTGTACGAAACTACGTCTACCAGACCAGAAAACCCGTTCTTGTAGATTGTGATGGCTCCAGCGAGGGGTGGCAACCGGCATTTGTCAACAGATAAAATGGCCGAGCATATGACTAATCAGTCCGAGTACACATAAACATGTTTCTCCGGGGAAGCAATTTTCTCGTGTGTGCCACGTGACCAATTGGTACCAACAGAAAATGGACGACATGGAATTTGAAAGATTTGACAAGAATATTATTTCAGCGAGTAATGAGTGCCTGGGTTGGTTCAGAAGTCCATGTGAATCCTAACTGTCTGGCGCTAAATGGCAGCTTGGGTTAGATACTACCCATGGCGTGGAGGTCAAATGTGCCCTCACTGATATAGTTACGCATACACATATTCACAACTACAGTTATCTCTTTGTACTGCTATAATCTCGGCACAGTATGCGTGTGCGTGTGTGTGTATGTGAAGGGGGTGCGCGCGCCATACTTGACATTGTGTACCAATATTAAAAAGATGTCTAGGCTTGTGTCTCAGATTATGCTTCAACTCTTCAGTCTTGTAAAGCAATACAAGGGTAAATCTTCCGACTCATGGCTGATAATTATGATCCAAACAACTACAGTACCACTATTCACAGTACCGCTATTAACTTCCATTTTTGGTAAGCGTCTGCATGCTTCATCGTACGAATTTGACTTGTTAGCATGCATCCAAACTGGTGTTGTTAAAAATAATACTATCCACTGCCCATTACCCCACCCCAAGTCAATGAAAGACAAAGATCACTTAAATCTAACATCGTAAACCCTTTTAAGAAAAATCGAGATTAAAGCCGATCGTATTAGTGAACAATGAACGTGTTCAAATAAATCTAAAATAAAAATAAATCGAAAAGTTAAACTGTATACTAGTATTTTGTTCACTAATTATATATAAAATTCAATTTATTTTGTAGTTCAGGTAATGCACTTGTTATTAACCGCCTCCCCTGACAGACATTTGCACAGAGGAACAGAGATGCCATTAGTCAGAAAACACCAGTTTAAGTCAATCGAATGCTTGCATTCCTCCAACTGATGCTCTCAATGGATTTTGGGAAAGAATGGAGTAATTCGTATACGAGTCGGCAAAAGAAGTTGTTGTATCAGTGTACAGACAGTGTCAGGTTTTCATTTACATCGTTTCTCGAAGCTCGCATATATACGACGAGACCATAGCGCTCTCGTAATTGCAAGATCCCCCACTATGAGAGTCCATGTATGGTATTTAGTAGATATGAGAGCTTCGAGAAACGATACCCAGAGATTTTAAAGTTGCAGTACTTGCTACTGAACTATCATCCTCGACAGCACAGGTCATTATGACTACACTAACCTCCGTCAAATTACGGTGATTGGTGTAGTCATTAATGGCCTGTGTTTTCGAGGATGCTGAACTATATGGACTCAGTGTCAAAATAATCAAAGCACTTTCACGAAGTACATGGGCAATAACTATTACACTGACATCTAATGTACTAGGATAAAGAAACATTTTAGTCCGATATTATTCCCATATAAGTCAAATGTAGCGTGGTTAATACTGAATAGATGATGACTTGAAACATGGAAGGAAAGTGTCTTATAATTGAACAGCATAGTTCCCTTTGATGACAAAATGATACATAGGCAATGGCGGTAATATGACGTTGACGATGTCATTTCATAACAGAAATAAGTCTAATGGTTACATTGAACATATAATGCTTAAACAAAATGTAAAACCATAGTGGATCAAATCAACACAGCGGTTTATTTTATCCCAGAAACGGAGGATTTTAGAAGTTATCTCATGTTAACCTCTCAGAAACATTCAAACGATTCAAATACCAACTCAAATCCCATTTTTATAATCAGCTACTAGTATACAAATACTCTCTCTCTCCCTCTCTCTCTCTCTCTCCCTCCGTCTCTCTCTCTATCCCCATCTCTCTCCCTCTCTCTCCCTCCATCTCTCTCTATCCCCCTCTCTATATCTCTTCCTCTCTCTCTCTATCTCTCTTCTCTCTCCCTCTATCTCTCTCTCCTCTCCTCTCTCTCTCCTCTCTCTCTCTCCCTCTCTCTCCCTCTCTCCCTCTCTCTCTCTTTTCTCTCTCCTCTCTCTCTCTCTCTCTCTCTCTCTCTCTCTCTCTCTCTCTCTC
>JAVCKZ010077498.1:0-13053 GCA_034780755.1 Lepetodrilus elevatus
CATTTTTTGCCGCACAATTTGCCTTGTAAATGCCGCACAATTTACCAAAACTTGCCGCACAATGCCAGATGCCCTGAATTTACTAAAACTTGCCGCACAATGCCAAATGCCCTGAAATTCAATAATGAATAAAGCATCTTGCACATGAAGTAAACAACTAACAAATAATGTTGTTAAACATAATACTTGCTCATGACCATTACATAAAATATCGGCATGTCTGGTGGAAGTGGTTGCACGTTGGCATGTAAAATGTTGTTTGCAGAAGAAAAGTTCATCACCAAAATAGCTAATAAATAGTCTGTATAAATATAGGAGATCTGTAGGTGTCATTTTTAGTTTGTGTGTCTGAGTCACTATTAGTATTAAACATTTATCGTGCGGTGCTGCATCCATAATCGTTATTGACTGTCACCGTTTTCTAGTTTCTGTTTTCACCAGCTGTCACTCAAAAATCAATTAATTGATTTTAGATACGTAGAGTTATATAACATGCATGCAATCTGTATGAATGCTTTCATCTATTATAATGATTTCTATCTTTCTTTCAATATCCAGCTGTACAAGATGTACTGGAACCATATATTATTATTAATATTGTATAATAAGTAGTTGCAAACAAAAAAAAATCATATATTAATAATAATACTTCATGATCATAAAATGATATAGTCATCATTAATACAAATGGTATACCTATAAATATAGTTATTAACTGTATATTGGTAATGTTAGGTCTGGGTGTGAAAATACACTGGTTTTACAATGTTATTTTATATATTTGTACATTTATATAGCCGATACATTTCAATTTGGTTTAATAGCAACATGTCATGTCTACTGGCAACAGGTGTTTCACACATTGCTGGTCTGGTATTGTTAGTGCCATGCAATATAGTGTTTATGGTAAATGAACGTGCTTGAGAGTCTACATATATCTATCATGATGATGTACATGAATATGATGCGCCTCAGTGCACATCAATGGGATTTTTTTTTAGACAAATTAAAAAGAATATATTTTAACAAGGCCAAGTACATTTGATAAATTGCATGTGCTACATAAAGTTTAGACAACTGCAAGTAGTTGATTTATCAATGATTTGCCAAAATTAATAGTATTACTTATCATTGTCTTATGTACCAATGTATTTAATGACCGTATCATTGCTAAATAGTAAATTGTATTTAGAATATGTTTAACATATATATCATATATAATTGGAATGATATTACAATGTATGATAATAAGACTAGGAATGTGCATGCGTGGTCAGTCACGGTCCATTTAATTATTATACAAAAATACTGTATACAGTTATAGGCTAACGTACTCATTTGCCCCGGCTACATATGTACTACTATCAAAATATGGAAAATAATAACTGCAAATTAGCAGTTACACGTGGTTAGCTTGTGTCACTGTTATCAGTTAGTTCAGTGTTACGCATGATTGATTCCGCATGAAGATATTTGGTTACCTGAACTGAGGCTGAGAAATCATCCAGAATTTAACACATTCACACAATATGTTCCCAGTAACGAAGATGTCCACTTCCAGGCAGTTAATCCGTTACAGAGGACATTGGAAGCAAACTGGATCCCTGTTCAACTGACCGTGACAATAATTTATGCAAATTCTGCATACCTGTTTGTGGCGTCTGGTCAGCCATGCGTGAAATCTGACCTAAGGTCTTCAGATTGTGTCCGCATTTATGGACAACGGAGCATATTTTGATCTTGTCAGTTACGCAGCCAAACGAACCATCTCTGTTTAAGTATATAATCAATACATGTAAGTTATAAAAGATAGCTACACACCTGTAATTTATGATCACGCACACCTGTAAGTCTTTCAGTGGACGGCAAGGGGAAATCCTCATTTGTTCTAAAAATAGATGTACTATTTTTGCCACCTCTGATATCAGACATCCTCGTGAAAATATAGTCCTCGATAAATATGTGTTGTTCAAGTGCATATATGAGAAAGAACGAATAACTTTATAGCATTTTACATTGGTATTATTCCCTCTTTGAGAAATATGTAAGAATATTCCGAATATTATATGTATGTAGATTATATAGTTTTAACAAAGTGCGTGGAGAGATTTGGAAAAAGTCACTTCCGTCTGCCCGACTAAAGGGAATCCCCAACCCCAACAGCGAAACACATGCAAAATGAAGACCGCAGAATTGGAAGTTAAACAAAGAGATCTATTGTATCGATTAATTGTTAGGTAAGACATATGAGCGTTTAGGTTGTTTGTGTTTTATTAAATGATAATATACTCGTCCATGTACTTCATTCAATATGCGTATTTGTTTTTGATTGAGAGCTGCATATTTCGTGCAAACGTTGTACCCAATTTTCGCCGTGTACTTATTTTCGCCACTGACAGTTACCGCAAGATGAAGTAAATATACAGAGGCCATATTGCAGAATAAAATGTCACTCAACAACTCAACCATGTTGAATGTGTGTATCGTTTTTAACTTAACTTGGAAGTATGACTATGGTCGTGGAATAACTTTGCACCTGTTTTATTTTTGCGAATTTAGCGCACAAACATTGATTGTGATGATTTTAGGTGCTAACTTATCACTTTGTATTGTGCATTGTATGTCTGGTGCTGTTTGCAGTCAGCTGATTTACGATGGACACAAAGAAATGGCGGCAACGTTCGCCAGTGTCACCAAGCCCTACCCAGCCTGTCCGCCGTCAGACCGACTGCTAAAGTTGATGAAATGGGGTCTCAAGGTGGAAGATGGTAAGATTTATCAAAGCATATTTATAATCCTTCCTTTCTTTGTACATGCTAGTTTACAGCCTTTCTGCAACAATCGGTACTATGGGAGCTACAAGTTTCCTCCTGCTATAAAATTATAATCTGCGAAATAATCTTGAAAGTAGATATAAACAACAAAGAAGAAAAAAAGTAAAAGAAACAAACAGTCACATAGCTTTTCAGAAATATTCAAAAGAAGTCTTTCATTGGGCGAGAACTGTTTACACCTGTCCACTGTAGCTCTGTTATGTGAACCCGCTCTGAACATCCTGTCGTCTCTTGCAGAGCAGAACGAGTCTCGACAGCTGACAGCCGAGATGGTGGCGCCAGGATCTGGCATTGATCTGGAGTTTGAAACGGAAGGTATCTAACCAATGGACGCATGTCGCACTTCTATCTTTCATTTACCATGTTTACACTTCCATACTACACAGTTTGCAACATTTGCCAGTATTATTGTTACGACCGTATTTGGAGATCTGTGTATCCTTCCCAACAGTACTTACACCTGTGTCATCGTATATTGGTGAAATATTTCCCTGTGACATAAAAAACTAATTCATTCATTCACACATCAACCTGTGTTTTTGTAATATGCAATGTTCCTTTGAAAGTCAGCAGTAGATATTTTTCTGTGACAGTCCAGACGATATCGGCAGAGGCGGCGCTGTACGAGACTTGCTACGTAACTGCACACAAAGGACCCTGCCGCTCTGCCGCCTTCCATCATACAGGTAATACTATAGACTATAGTCATCCTTAATTTGTGTCTTCATTTATATTATCAACATGTATTATTGTAGTAAGTTGGTCGGGTTCAAATTAATTTGCCATTGTCGAATTTCAATAAAACCCGCAAATTTCAAAACACCATTTATTTATCTCCTAATTGTAGCCCAGGTTTGGCACATTGTTTATATTACCTGTAAGAAATGAATTATTGGCCCCTGTTGTCAGGCCACTATAAAATATATTGTCTCTAGTAGTCTTCATGCAGCAATCTCCCAATTTTAAGTAATTGAAGCTATCATAAAATATTCTCTCACCCAATGTTGTAACTTGTCGTGTCTGCTCCAGGCCAGCTTATCGCCACCGGCTCGGAAGATGCCTCCATTAAGGTTTGTAGACTTCTTTCATGGCCTGTGTATCAAGATTGGATTTGGATAGACTGATCATATCCATGCAGCTTAAAGTTAATGGTATTTCTAAAATACAGTAATTGTTATCCACCCTCGCAGAGAACATCTTGTCGCAAATCGGTGAAAGAATCCCGCAGCGGCGTTAAACTCCATAATCAATCACCCATATAATATTGTTGTGTATTGTACTTTGTAGTCCTTAGATTAGATTTGAGATTTTAATTGATTGGTAAATTACTTTTATTTCCGTCAAATTTAGAATAATAATACTTTGAAAGTTGAAATTAGGAATTTCCAGTTTGATGCAAGTCCTCAATTTTTGGTAAAACATTTGCAAAAGCTGTTTTTATTTTATAGATTTTGGATGTGGAAAGAATGTTGGCTAAAAGTGCCACCCCTGCTGAGATGATTGCCATGGAGACGCCACAGCAGCAGATGGAGAACCATCCCGTCATCAGAACGCTGTACGACCACACTGGGGTAGGTCATTAGAACACTGTTGTACTGGGGGCTGCTCCTTTCTAGCTGTTCTGTCTGTACTTTCTGTCAGACGCATGGACAGTTACACTGTGCGGTGTTGAATCTTGGTAACTGCATGTATGCATCAGACCCGAAAGTACAGACAGAACAGCTAGAAAGGAACAGCCCCATGGACTCGCACTGTTGTACTGGACGTATGTCATATATGAAAGTTGTCATCTGCACTATGCTGGCCTTACAAGGTATTGTTTGTCTGACAGTTCTCTCGTGGCTAATAAAGTGACACCCAACTTTAGCCATGGCTAAGGGTACTATCGCTACCTTGGAGACTGACAGCTCTCAATGTTGATATTTAGTCTTAGGTTAATTAGCATCGTTAGCAGACAATGATACTTAGTGAATGGATTCACTGTTTGATCTGTAATCTTACCCCTCTTGCTGGATTTGGAATACCTTTTGGCATCTCAGGTTGCCTTCACCATGGAGAGAGTTAATGTAATATTTAGTTTTTGTCATGACCGTAATTCCGGCGTTGTTTTCAGGAGGTGACATGCATGGATTTCCACCCCTACCATCAAATCCTTGCCTCTGGTAGTACAGACTACAGTATCCGCTTCTTTGAGTTCTCCAAGCCGTCCGTCAAGAAGGCCTATAAGAGCATGCAGGTAAGTTGGTAACCTCGTTTCTTGTCATTCACAGATCCAAACAGTTGTTATTATCGTTAGTACCATTTATGATTAAAACTATATTTTCATAAAAATATTATTTTCCTATTTTACTGTTCTAGTCAGAAAAGTCTCAATTACCTATTTTCATTTATTTGGTCGTCACAAATGGGTGAAAGATTCCCGCAGCAATGTTGAACTCCATATTCACTCACTCACTTATTTATTTGGGATTAAAGATAATGATATGCACATTGCAGAAGGTATTTTCAATACTATTACCGTATATGATGACCTATGTTGTATACCATATGTTCTGAAATATTACTGCGACATGATATTCTAAGTGAACTAGCACTATAAAAACTGGTGGAAATCCAGACTAGTAAAGCATTACATATGCATGCAAGTTATGATATTAGTGAAAGATTCTAGAAAGTGACTTTAAACCCCAAATCAACCAACTGAAATATTTCTAATGTGAATCAATGTGTTATGTGAGCCACTACAATTTTAGTTTTCTGTTCCAGGAAGCTGCCAAGATTCGGTGCATGAGCTTCCATCCATCTGGAGACTTCATCCTGGTTGGAACAGATCATCCCACATGTAGGTTGTCTTTCCACGCGTATACCGTTTAGCTGCTGTCTCGATAGTTTGTTTACCATGATTCTTGTAATCTTTTCTAGAGAAGCCGAAAGATAAACTATACAGTCATTTTTAATTATTAATCCAGCAGTTAATTTGGACCTTAATTGTTAAATTTTATGAAAATGTTTAGGTTAAATCCTACTGAATGCTTTGGCTGGATGTAGCATGCTAGCCTTATAACCTGGATGTTTGAGTTGAAATATAGCTCAAGCTGTTGTGTAGTACTCTTATCGTTGCAAATGGGTGAAAGATTCCCGCAGCAACGTTAAACTCCATATTCACTCACTGTAGTACTCTTGAGCAACATTCAAATGGGAAATGAGACTTTTAAGTATGGAAAGGTATTTTTATAATTAAATTGTTATTAATTTCAGAAATATTTTATTTCATTTGTTTCAGTGCGGCTGTATGACGTCAATACATTCCAGTGTTTTGTGTCACAAGATCCCAGTGGTCAACACGACGGACCAGTGTGTTCGGTCAGTATGTCAAATAGTTGTCCCCTCTCAGTCCTATTTCTCCACAAGACTTTGTTACTGACCACAAAGTCAACGCTGTCTATTGATCAACGCTTTCTATTGTGGCGGGAGCCCAGTTATAACTATTGTAATGCTCCAAGAGTATCGAACAACAGGCCATTGACTGCCTCAAGACCAGCTAAGAATATCAGATTTTACACCATTGTAGCTCCTCAAACAAATGGTGGTACAGGGAGGCTACTAATAATGACAACTACTACGAGGATAAGCGGCAAGCTCATATAATTGCTCATTCATTAAGAACCAGTTGAGAAAAACCATTGTTCCCATTATTACGTCATGGCTATTGTTCCTACAGTCTACTGCAGGTGTAGTGGTGTATGTGCGAAGCGCAGAGCGACACATTTGCACTAGTTTACGTGTTGCACCACATACCAGGCCTATAAAGCTGTGCTTCAGATAAGTATGTCTATACAGTATGTATCTTATGCTGGTGTTGATGTTGTCAGGTGGATGTGGACATCGCTCACTGGCAGAGGAATGGAGCAGGGCTGTACCACAGTCACAAACACGGCTTTGGACTCCTCAAGGCTTGGAGAATGGTCAATGCTGCAAAGGTAAAAAAGTGCATTTTTGCATTTTTAGGGTAGAATATAAATTATTTTTGGCAATTAATCAAAGTCTTTGAAATTTTAAGTTTGAGTTATAGAAACATTGCAGTAATATTAACTTTCGTCACTGTTGTCGCTAGCAGAATTCCTGTTTAAAATTCCGTTTTCTCGGAAACAGGTATGGAGATCCATTCCGTGGATGACATCGTACGCCTTCGGAAAGCCGAGCATCAAACTGGAGATTCCTAAAGGTGGTGGCGCTCCCCTCAAGATCACTCACACAAGTAAGACACGATACTGACATCGAAATATTGGTTGTGCCGACTTGAACATGTTGTAGCTCTTGATAAAAGGGTACTGCAGCAGTGTATTAATTTTTTATTTTTTTTAATATTTAAAAAGTTTTTGATTTAATTTATTTTTTAATTTTATTTTTAAATGTTTTAATTTGCTGCAGAGTTGTCTTCTTTTGGCTGAAATTTACTTCACGGCTGCTCGATTTTTCCGAAAGTAGCTAGCCGCTTTGAAGGTTGAGAGAGTATGACACCGAAAGTGAAAATTTAAGTAACCCAGCTGAAATGCGTCCGTCATCAGACACTGGCGCAAGTAAGTTTACCGATGCAGTGAACAATATATTTATTTCATATTTTCGTCATCAGTCGCACCCGTGGATATTGAGGGATACGGTCTGTACATTCTGGAGAATGTGGAGGTTACCGTGACGATATCGCATCCACATCGCGGACTGCTGAGTGTGAGACTGCTCAGTCCCAGTGGGACAGTCTCCGTGATCGGAGCACCGCGACCATTAGACAAGTAAGTCCGTTAGACTAGTAAGTCCAGACAGGAATTTCATAAAATATATTTTTTTTTGGTAAATATTTGATATTTTTATCCCAAAATTTATCTTAAATTGTTTAACTTGATACTGGCCAGTTTGTGCAACAACAACAAATGCATGATGTATATTCAAGAATGTCCTCGTGACCTGGATGCTAGTTCCATGGGGCCGTGTATGTGACTTCCAGACGTAATGCCCTGGGGTCATGGATGACCCGGGACTTGTAGAAATATTAGCACGAAAAGAAACATAAAATCTGATATCATTAGCAATGCAAGCAACCAGGCAGCTGGTAGGCAGCAGGGGATGGAGGGCGGGAATGGTTTTTGATAAAACAAACAACATTTTTAGATTGGCACACAAAATGTGCACCGATCGGTAGAATTATCCTTGATCAATGTGTGATTGGTTGAATTATCGTTGTTCCAGCTCTTCGTTTGGGTTCAGGGATTGGACATTTTCAACAGTGAGATGCTGGGGCGAAAAACCGACTGGAAAGTGGACTCTGCTCATCATTGACACAGGTGACGGAGATTTTAATAAAATTGAAATAGTTCCACTATGACAATGTAAAAACTGACACACACACACACACACACACACATATTACAGGGCTCAATATAGCGACTAATTTGGGAGCTATGGCAACCTAATTTTGCATTTAGCTACCAATATTTAAATTATTTTAAGTGTTTCTGGCTATTCAGGAGCCTAATGGCTCCATGGACAAAATTGTAACTTTGAGGCCTGTGTTAACCACTTTGGACTTCAGAGTCAAAGGCCCTGGGTTCAAATGCAGTTCCAGAGCCCAGCATCAATGTTTGTGGTAGTTACGTTTTCGATACGATCATGGTAGGTGCTCGCAGGAGAGCGACGCAAATCCCCAATTAAAAAAAAAAAATTGCTGTGATATGAGTAAATCATGAAGGAGGCTCTAAAGCCATATGTACAGTGTGTCCTTAATTTCACACCCAGTGGTATTCTGTGGGGTTAGGCATGGATCCGTGTATGTGTGTGTGTGTGTGTGTGTGTGCCTGTGTGTGTGCGTATTTAAACTGATGCATTCCCTAATTTTCAATCGCATAGACAGATTTTCTAATTCATAATATTTCTGATTCACAGACAAGAATAAGTATGCTCACGGTCACCTGTTAAAGTGGCAGATTATCCTGTTCGGAACTCCCGTCACTCCAGAAGATTTCCAAAACAGGAGGAGGTAACTCTTCACGTTCATAATTATTGTTTTTGTATTGAAAATCTCTCTTAACATTTTCTCAATTTAGCAATACAGAATTCTTCTCACTAGTTCATAAATTATTGTTTTTTTTATTGAAAATCGCTCCAAACATATTCTCAATTTAGCAAAACAGATTAGTTTTTACACGGATAATATCGATATGTGTTTTACAATAATATTGTTCCTATGGTGCCATGGTGTTTCTGGCCCCAATATGACAATATATTTTCAAAGATTGCATGCTCAAGTTCAAATTTTACATGGAGATTTGTGAACAAAGCTTTGAGTTAAGTTTGTACGCAAAAAAGAAGTTTCGTGCTCTGCGGGCCAATTATTACTATTGATTTGGTTGTTTTATGTTTATAGAGAAATCGAGGTTGCAATGTCCGGAGAATTTCTGAACGACAATTTCAGTCTTCCATGTTCGCCACCACCAGTCGTGGCAAAACCAGACATCCCTATGTCACAGAAAACACTGAAGGTAATGCTCGATGTGATCCGATTAATGTACAAAAATAGAACACAATTTTTTTAAAATAGAGCAATCAAATAGAATGTTATGTAAATCATGACGTATTTCTGTTGGCCTTTCGTCACAAATGGGTGAAAGATTCCCGCAGCGACGTTAAACTCATATTCACTCACTCTGTTGGTCTTGGTTTATTCAGCATGCCAGAGAAAATAGTTTCAGTTTATGTTTTCACGGAGACTCCATTTCTTGTATTTCAAGAGAAAATTATTTCACCTTACCCATTTGTTTTTTTTCTCGTTTTTTTCTTTCTAGTTTTCAGAATACTTTCATGGAATATTATTATTTAAAAAAAAAAAAATGTATTATATTTTTTATTATATTTCTAGCGTATGAATGACATATTCCTGCTGTAGTGTAAAGCATGAATTCATTCATTTTAATTTGTTATTTTTGTTATTATTATTATTTTTAATTGCATTATGACGTATGGGTACTTCACTCATTCATTCATTTTGTTATCGCAGATCATCGTGCTGGTGTGTGCCTTCTGTGTGGTGATGGGCGTCTACGAGACGTTCGAGTACGCGTTCTGCTACAACGACGAGAAGAAAGAACACCGAGCCAAGGTGAAGCTGACGGCCCGAGCCCAGCGTCTGTTCAGCCAGGCCCACAGCGGAGGAGGAGAAGGAGGAGGAGTTACTGAAGATCCCGACGACGCCAACGAGTCAACTGGGCTGCTTCTCTCAGAGGAGATCCCGATGGAAACGTTCTCTGTTAGTCGAGAGGATAGCAGTCACGTCGAGTTGAGAAGCAGTCGTGAGTCGCGGAATACTCTCAGAGAGTCGAGAAACAGTCTCGGAGAGACGAGAAACAGTCGCGGCAAGTCGAGAAACAGTCCCAGAGTGTCGAGAAATGTTGGTGGTAGAAGATATGAAATCCTGCATGATTCAGACATTTCCCTTCAGTCTGATGAAGCGGACGAAGTACTATTTGAACGGTCTCGCGTGCACAATCATGTACCGCGTCGTGACGAGTATCATTCAAACCATTCCCCTATGCAAGAACTTCAAACAAATGCAAGTATCCATAGCAATCATATCAACAGAACAGAACGTAATGTTGGCCGCAATCAGGGTGTCGGATCAGATCACCATGGTAACGAATCAGGTCACCATGGTAACGGATCAGATCACCATGGTAACGGAATGCTTCGGGAGGCCGACTTTGCAAATGTTTTTTCAATTTTGGGAGATTCCCAATCAGCCTTCGACATTCACAGCGATGAACACGACACTGATGGCTATCTGCCATACACGAATGCGCGTGCATCGCAAAGTGTTTCAGGTATCCACGGTAACAGTCACGAAAACAAAACCAATGCCGCAGAGCTTTCGCCATCAGATTATCGCCATAACAACACTGAGCATACTGTTGATTTGCTGTCAAGCGTTCCTTATGAGATGCAAACTTCAGCAACTAGTGTCCCTGGAAACGGACATGGCAACTGTTACCAAGATAACCAGCTTCGCGTGTCTGGCCCATTGCAACCTCCAGATTGTTTCCATAGCAACAGCAAGAATAGCCATAAATCTGTGCCTTCCACGCAGATGTCGGTAGATTTTACGCAGATGTCGGCAGAATCCATGCAGATGTCGGCAGAGGGCACCTGTGACGATGTAAACAGCCGGGACAACTTTGCCAAATTCATATCGACAGAACCGATGGAATAGTCTTTCAAATGATACCTGTCCTTAATTAGTGGTGCTAATAATGAATATGTCAATGTGATGTCTTGTGTTTCAATAGCTATAAGCAAATATTTCCAAGGGCTATTTTTCTAAAGATTTAGCATGTTAACTCAAATAATGTGAGTCATGTTGCCTTATTATGCAATATTGAGTATTTTAACTACTTTGCATAGAATGAATGCTTATCCTGAACGGGCATCTGTGTGTTCTCCTTGACGGTGACACAAAACATAGATCATTATGATTCTGTATCTGGCAGGGGCGTAGCTAATATTAACTTACTTGCAGATAATCTTGTCTTCAATTTCAGGACTGACCAGTATCGCTGGGTCTCGCTCTACAGACTAATCGTAGTGCAATGAGAGTCGGGGTCAAAATTCCAATACGCTAAGTTCGCTAACATAGAGTTACGACTCTTGTAGCTGATTTATACTAACCTAGAGTTATTAATTTTGTAGCTGATGTGTGATAACATAATTATGACTCTTGTAGCTCCTCTACATTAGCATAGAGTTACGACTCGTAGCCGATATACGCTAACATAGTGTTACGACTCGTAGCCGATATACGCAAACATAGAGTTACGACTCGTAGCCGATATACGCTAACATAGAGTTACGACTCGTAGCCGATATACGCTAACATAGAGTTACGACTCGTAGCCGATATACGCTAACATAGTGTTACGACTCGTAGCTGATATACGCTAACATAGAGTTATGACTCGTAGCTGATATACGCTAACATAGAGTTACGACTCGTAGCTGATATACGCTAACATAGAGTTACGACTCGTAGCTGATATACGCTAACATAGATTTACGATTGTCGTAGCTCCTTTACACTACCGTAGCGTTACGACTCGTAGCCGATGTACGCTTCGTCGCAAATGGGTGAAATATTTGCGTAGCGACGTTGAACTCCATATTCAAGGTTAAACGATTACCTGCACTTTATTTCTCTCCTGTACACCCCTATCAGAGAACAATGCATACAAATTGTTATGCCATGTGTCAAGATATATAGGCACACTTTGTTATTGTCTTTATTTACTAGTGGTGTATTGTAGAAATTTATATAAATATTGTTTATTATTTATATTATATGATGTTACCGAGGGATGTTTTTTTCTTTCTTTTTTTACAAATTTGTACATGTCTACCATACCAAAGTTGAATGTCTGACTGGGTCATCTGTTATATATATATGTATTTGACTTAGTTAAAGGAACACAAACAGAATGTTGATGGTATGGCAAATATGAGGGATCAAAATTAACACTAGTCTGCTAGCCCGAGCCATTTCTCCCAATGCTAAAGGTATCCTAAGTACTAGCCAAACTATACGAATACTGCAAACTGTGAAGAGATCAGATTTATTGATAAAATATAATTTTTGAGCACATTCATAGTGTAAAATCAGCACTTCTTTGTGTTGTCTAAAAAAAAAGAAGAGTCTGTTTGAGTCCATTTAAACCTCTCCATGCTGAAGGCAACTGGAGATGCTCTAAAGAGCAGTGACTGCCTAATCCAGCAGGGAGAGGGTTAATGGCAAATATTATAGGCTTGCATGTTCAGATCATATGGTCATTGATTTTTGACTATTTGATATTTGTTACAGGTTAATTTGTTCACTTGCCATACATGATTGTGATATTACATTATGCATAGGGATAAAAGAAATTGAGAAAATATGATTGATATTACTAATTATACATATAATGAATAAAATGCCTGATATATGTTCAAGACTTTTCAGCATGATGTGATAGGTGATTGTTTATGAATATGAAAACTGTTGTTCACTGAATATTAAAGGCATAATATCACAGTTGATTGACCTGGATAATGGACAAACGAATTTCGATCTGAGATTAATTGCGCTTGATTTATCCACCCACAAGTTGTTATTTAGTGATGTACTTGATCCCCAACACTTGATAATTAC
>JAVCKZ010077509.1:0-13052 GCA_034780755.1 Lepetodrilus elevatus
TAACGATCACCAAATATTTTGACTAAGTATTATTTTATGCAGAGGGTCGACGTTCGAAAGAATGAACAGACAAGTAGTAGGCTGGATTTGCACGTGCGGGTATGTGAAGAAGAGCACGTGCAAATCGAGCCTTTTTACCCGTGACCTGTTATCGATAAATAAGCTAATTTTCTGGGCAGACAGTTGTGTATTTACATAGATTGTTAAGACAATGCAATGTTGACATGTGACTTCATCCAATTTACTTCATGTGCGAGAAACCCGTGCAACCCGTGTTGAGAAACCCGTGATGAGAAATCATCACCATTTTCAAAACAAACGATTGTTTACATCTGTCGAGTAAAATTGCGTATTTAGATGGGTTTGCATGGCATCTCATGCCTGAATGTGTGGTTTCTTGCAAATATTGCTCTATATATTACATATAACCAATAATAAAAATGGGCATAGGTAAAATCACCTACGTGTACGAGTCATTTTAAATAGGAAGGGATACAGGAAACTCAACTCACACGTGACGACTTCTTCCTTTATGTTCAGGTTGATATTGGCCGGCGACATCGCTGACGAACATGGAAATCCTTCCTGGTTTCGAACTATGGCCTGAAACGTACAACAATTGATGTAATACTATGTCGTAAAGACTCTCTATGGCACTAGACACAGTAAAGATGACAAGAGCCATCCAGGAATATAAATAGCCCTTAGTTAGAATATGAACATTCATTTGCGAAGACATTGTTTTCCTAATGCTGCAATCTCGACATAAAGCAAATAAATTGAAGGATTCAAAGGAATATTAGATTTGAGTAAGATTCAAAATGTTGTCTCACGACAATATGGACATTGTCATCAATCAATTGCTATAGTATTGATTGGTTTGCCTTGTCATCTCAAATTCTTATTAACAATTTATCCCATGATTAAAGATATAATCTCTGAGGACTCTCTACAGACAAGAACTTATTGGATATATAGTCTCTATGGTGATGTATTGAAATACAAAATAGAATAATTACTGAATTCTTACAGCAAAGGTAAAATAAAGTATGGTAGGAAATAGCAAAGAATAGGGTCTGATGATTCTAGTAGCATTGGCAAAGGTTTGCCTGTACACAGTGGGTGTGTCACATACTACATCTTGGAAGTGAAGCAATCAGGTCCAAAATATAAATGGGTTGACATCAGAAAATCTAGTTCCAAATTATTAAAAGATAAAAATAATTTATGTAAATAAATTTAAATAGACATTTGTGACTATTGAATTACCATAGCTAATTTAGAGTCTATCACATAAACAGTCAAAAGGTCAGAAAGTTCATTTTGGTAGTACCTTTAAATTTGTATTTAATTGTGTACATTTTCCATCTCGGCTCATGGATTTGTACCGTAGTAGTGATGCTAAACATGATAAGAACACCTATGATAGATATGATACAGTATAATTAACACATTATTTATCAAGTAGTGTGCAATAATTAATAGTTTTATGCTTAAAGCATTTTTATGTACTGTATTTTTTAAATCAAATCTACAACACTATACAGTAGGCTTTAATTATTTAAATTATTTGATTATTATTTGCTCATTTAAATTCATGTGACCATTTCTATGATGTTGAGATATATTGTTGAGATATATTGTTGAGGTATATTGTTGAGGTATATTGTTGAGATATATTGTTCACAAACAGCCCGCTGTGGGATGAGACTTAATTTCTGGAAATGTTACTCTGATCATCTCCAATGTTACTCAGATTATCTCCAATGTTACAAAGAGTGTTGCCATTGTTACAAACTTCATCTCCAATGTTACTCAGATCATCTCCATTGTTACAAAGATCATCTCCAATGTTAATAAGATCATCTCCAATGTTACAAATATTGTTGCCAATGTTACTCAGATCATCTCCATTGTTACAAAGATCATCTCCAATGTTAATAAGATCATCCTCATCTCAAATGTTAATAAGATCTTCATCTCAAATATTACTAATTACGGTAGGTCATCTCCAATGTTAAGCAGATCATCTCCAATGTTATGAAGATCATCTTCATCTCAAATGTTACTATAAGACCATCTCCCTCCAATCTTCCAATATGTTACTAAGATCATTGCCAATGTTACGGTGACCATCTCAAATATTTGCTCATGGAATCGGGACAAGATTAGCAATTATTCTTACAGAGAAAACAATCAGAAAAGCTCACTGAATTTCCTCTATTGTAATACACACACACACAAAAAATAAGGAGAAAGAAACTCAACACTTTAAATATTTGTTGTACCAGAAGCAAATATATAATTATAATGTTTTAGTGTACAAGCTTAGCGATTGTTCTACTGGGCAGAGATGTGCCAGTGTATGCCGGATTGTCTTGGCTGTAGATGACCGTAGGCTGAATTCTATCCAGGGCTGCCTAATTTTGTGAGTGCTTAACCCTGGTTTTAGATTCTATTAATATTTAATGCAGATCTTGCTGTGTACAGAGAAGTGGAATATGTTCATGCAAGTTAAAAGTTCAAGCAATGGGCCTAAAGCAATTTCACTAATTTTGTTCTATTGAAGAATAAAAACAATAATGTATTTTCTTTGAGATCTGAATGGAATTGTTTATTACACTTCAATTAAATTAAATTAATTGCAGATTAATTTATTATAAATATAATAGAATGTAATTATTACAATTAGGAATTTTACAAAACATAATATAAAATAATATAAACTAAATTAAATAAAAATTAGAGAAGACTTAGGTACCGGGTAATTGGAATTTTAATATTAATTTCTTACCTTGATTTCGAGATCTGAATGGAATTGTTTATTTACTCCAATTAAATTAAACATAGAATTACAGATTAATTTATTATAATTTTAATGAAATCTAATCATTACCATTAGGAATTTAAACAAATAAAATAATAATAATGTAATTTTGTTTATTTTAAATTTCGGTTTTTTTTTTAGACAAGACGTAATTGAATTTAAATATTCATTTCTTACCCTGACTTCAATATTGAGTTGCTTGTCGGACTTCCTCTGTCGCAGAGTTTGCAGGAATCTGGCAGCTGGAATGGGGTCCTGGGCTACAGAGGCCACTGCCTTCTCCTCTTTGGCTGAAGCATCCATAGAAAGACCACACATCACTTTAAACTTCAGCAAGCCCGCACTAAAGGAATGTAGCAACTTTTTCCCCATACTGGTCATGGCTCCCGGCTATGTTGTAGCTAAAGTCTGACATGCATGCTCCATGTTTCATCTGTGTAACGTACATGAATGTCAGTCTGCAGTTCAGCGCGCATGCAGCCTGCACGGGGCAATGCAAGCCTAACATTTCTGAGGATCAATGTGCATGTCCGTGAGTCGCCGTTTTGTCTCCCCTCCCTCCACGAGATTGTTGTACAGTCCGTGAGTCGCTGTTGTGTGTCTCCCTCCACCAGATCTGGAGGACTGGCTCAGAGACGATGTCCTGTCAAGCCGTCATACAGTCAAACAGTCGGACTGTCGCACTCGCCTACTCTCAGCCAATAGAGAATCCCATGCAGATAACGCATTGGTCGTCTTACCACAGATAATTCCAGGAGAGAATGAGAACGAGATGGACTCCAATCAAAAGCCAGACAGTGCGAGATATCACATACAGATAGAACAAACGTACAAAGCTGTATATCCTTTGGTCATGTTACGGTTAATAGCATTGCCCAAACTAATGTCATATCAATATGTTCCCATCAGAGTTTCACAATAAGCATCTACACATGCAGCCATGGATTTCATGTCCTATGTCAATACCCCCGTATTAACGGACGGCACGTGCGGTCACTTCACGCGATTGTTTGCTCTGGGAGAAATCAAGGAGGTCTAGAGCTGGAGAACTAAGTGCAGATCGTGTTATGAGATCATGTCCATGCATTAAACCACTCATCACACTTCCCGCTCCGGCAGTAGGTCATCAACGATCTGGCCGGAATCCCGCACTTGGGACTGACTTGTAATACAGGTGTTTGAACACGAGGAAACCTCAGGGGGGACTGACACACGACACAGTATGCGAGAGCCTCTGCAGACGTCACTCCTAGTACCTACAGCACAGCAAGATGCAACACACACACACACACACACACGCAGACGCAACACGGAGCAGACGCAACGCGGAGCAGACGTAACAAGGAGCAGACGCAACACAGGGCAGACGTGAATCAGCAAGGATAGACTTAACACATGAGCCTGCCCAAGCAGACAGAAGAGATGATACTGAATGGATCAGAGGAAGTGAAACACACACATACACATACACACGCACACAAACACACACACACACACACACCTCAAGCCAGCAGAATGAAGTATTGATCCCATGAAATCTGGGAGATTGGGCAAATGGAATTCCCTTAATGTTTTCAACATTATCTGATAATCTGTGAGCAGCTTGTGTATGTGTTGCATGTTTGATACACTGCAAGTGGCAATGTGTCTTGGGCAGCTGCCACAGAGGTGGCAGAAATCAGATTTGCTGCATGCTCGGGGGGATGCTGCCCCTCGGTGTAGGGTAGCTGTCCATAGCAACCAAAGGCTGCACACACTCTCCACGTATTTCTCCCAGAGGCAATAAATTCACTGTAAAATCTCCCTACCATTCGAGAACTTCGAAACTGCCTATTGTCTGGCTTACTGTCATCACATTTGCTGCGGTCCATGATGAAGTAAAGATGATTGGTATCAGGTTATGGTCCAATGCATTATGATTTCCAATAACTATTGAAAATTATTGAATCATTTTTTAATGCTTTGGTATGACGGGAAATATCTTGGGGATTGCAATGTATAATTTAATTATAAAATTTACATAATTATGCTTTTATAAAAGGATTAAATTCAATTTGATTCTATGAGTATGAAATTTTCTATGCCAGGTTCAGAATGTAATATTGATTTTAGAACAATTCTTATAGATGCACATTTAAGAAAATTCTATATGGTGAAGAGACTTATGTATGACACAGATGACACGGATATTATAAATGTATTTTTACAAAAGAAAGGATTAATTTATATTGGTCTTAGAGTCAACATTTAAACATCTATGTCCTTGGGAAACTCTCTGGGGGAAATCAACATGCAAAACATTGACTTATCATTATTGTCATGAAAGTTATTTTTACTTCAGTAATAATATTAGTTTTCAAGCTAAGATTGTTTGCTGTTAATAACGATAATCTGTTGTGCTAACTCTATGTCAACCCGCTCACACAGTATGATTCACATGAGCTAACATTATCAATTTTTCATCAGCAAGACTACAAACATCCTATCTATTTAGGCGGGAGGCTAACAATTTGGCCATGACTAATTAATAAATCAATATGACTGCTTTATACTGTTTGTATGTCTATGTACAGTGGACAGTATATGATGTATGGGTTTCATTTACATTGCGATCTGCGTGAATCTTCAGGAAATAATGCTACTTTCCTATTCCGGATCAGCGTTTTTGTTCTTGGTACAATTGCGTTTTTGTAGCTGACATGTTCTTGTAGGCACGTGTGTCAATGGATAAGAGTACGGTACATACAAAAATACAATGATCGCAATATTTTCTACAACCATCAATCATATGTTTACCACCATCCTGATAGATCTATGAATGTCATGTTTTGTAAGATCAACACTTCCAAAATAGCACAAAATTATTGATTTGAAATGTTAGTTGTATTTCTTGGCGCAGAACATACATAGACATAGATAAGTGTGACGTCATGGGATATTTATATATCTGACTGTATTCCACTGTTACCGTAATTCTCCTAATTGGTACCGTATTACAAGAAGGTGACACTTATCATTGAAATATAAAAAAACATGGATTTTCTTTTCTTTTATTAGTGATATGATTTAGCAGTAGTAAATGGCAAGTTGTGTGTTGTGTATCTAATTCAGGGAATTATTTCTCGAAGCTCTCATAATATCAACTATGAGATCATAAATGTTCTCGTAAGTGCACGATCCCCTTGTATCAGAGATGACCGCGATGAGAGCTTCGAGAAACGATACCCAGATCTACAAATATCATGAGTGTAGTGCAAGCTAGTTTTACAGATCAGTAGGTCTGATAAGTTTATGAAAGGAATTGTTAAATATTCTTTCTGAAAGCCACCAATTAATAATGAATGATAATTACATGTATTCTAAAGATAATATATTTTTCATAATTTATTCAACCAAGGACCATTTCTTCAGTATTTTTCCATTATCTTTTTTAAAAGTTCATTATATCATTGTTGAAATGATATTTATAAATTATTCCTGTATGTTATAGAAAAAAAACCCACAATATTACAATCAACAGATGTTTTGTTTCTTGCATTTGCATTAACACATCTTAATAAGATAATGATTGTAGGCAGTGTATTAGGCAGCGACGTTAAACTCCATATTCACTCACACAGTGTATTATCAATCTGATATTGATTAAATTACAATAGATATCATAAAACCGGTATCAACTTAACGACACACTTATGAGTTCACATCCTGACTTTCCACGAGAATCAGCCTTGACTTATAAAGCACACTTCTCCACTTCCAAAGAATTCCTGAACCAGATGCGTCAAGATCAATGCAAATCCAGAGATTTGAACTCGAGTTTCCTTGAGTGTGAAGTTGGCACTTTACCAATTGGCCAAGCCCAGTGGCCTCACTTAAGAGTCCTACTCATGTCCGCAGAGAGAATAGGAAATGAAAAGGAGTTAATTATGAGATAAATATATGGCACTGTAATGATTTCTTATCCAGAGGTCAGCCAAGAGGTCACCCAAAACCAGCTAACCCGCTTCTTGAGCTCCTAACTTATTGATGGCAGCTGATTGCCGATTCCAGGACGTGTCTTTGAAGGAGAACATTCTTCTTTTAGGGCCTGTTTTTTTTCTTCTTCTTCTTCCCCAGAACAACATATTTTTTTTACGATACTAGAGTAAAATTAATAAGTTCTCTGAATTTGGAAGAACAATGAATGCGGCATTGTCTCATGATATCTGTAAGCCTCAGCCAACTACCAGTGAGTGAGTGAATATGGAGTTTAACAACACTGCGGGAAACTTTCACCCATTTGCGACGAAGCCAACTACCAATACTTGATTATAGAACAAACAGAACTTAAGTTATCCTCCCCCCCCCCCCCAATGAAAACATGATTTGTATTCATTCTGTCTCAACTCAAAAATGTCATATCCAATGAAAGCAAAACTTAGCATCAGCATATCACCTGGTAATTTTGATTGGACTAGATCCAGGACAGAAGAAGTCGAGATCTGATTTGTTGCCGCGCGTTGCTCAACATTAGTATTGATGACCAGTAGACTCCTATCACCTACTGTCGTCACCTACTGTCGTGCCAGACTAGCTGACTGTGTTAATAACGAGGCGTCAAACATGTATAAAGATGCCTTTTACCGCCGCAATAACTCGCTCCATTGAGGATTTACAATGAAACAATCATACAACCATGGTCATGCGGTTATGTTATTGATTGTATGCTTTGCTGTAAATCGGATTTATATGGCTGGCAATGTACATTATTGATGTACGTAGTGTCAGTTTTATCTAATGTTATTGACACTTCCACATATAGGCTGACCAGCTGAAGCCCATAGAGACACAGAGAGAGACATAGAGACACACAGGGAGACATAGAGAGACATAGAGACACACAGGGAGACATAGAGAGACATAGCTGCACAGAGACAGAGAGAGGTTATAAGACACACACACACACAAACATACACACACACACACACACACACACACACACACAGAGACAGACATAGAGAGACACACAGAGAGAGAGAGAGATAGACATAGAGAGACACAGACAGAGATAGACACAGAGAGACAGAAGAGAGAGATACATAGACAGAGACACATACAGACATAGAGAGACAGAGAAATAGAGAAGAGAGAAATAGAGAGAGAGAGAGAGAGAGAGTAGAGAGACATAGAGAGAGACATAGACAGAGATGGAGAGAGAGACACATAGAGATAAACAGACACATCAATAAGCATAGATATACACTAGAGACATATAGAGACACACATAACAATATTAACGCATAGATGTAGAGACACATAGAGACACACAAGAGATAAAAGAGGTAGACAAATAGACACAAATAGACATAGAGAGAGAGAGAGAGAGAGAGACATGGACACAAATAGACTTATTCAGCCACATAGACACACATATATATGCATAGAAATACATGTCCAAATCACATAAAAGCACACAGAAACACAGATAGACATACATGCACATAGATTCACATAGTGATATGATGTACATAGAAAATCACAGAGACACATATGAATACATAGAGAGACATAGAGATAGACAACTTGTCTATGTAATAAGGAATGTGACTACTGTATTGTATATCATGACATGAGAAGACCGCAGTGCCCAGGTGAATCTTCTACACTCCCCATGAGTCAACTACATGTATAGCTATTGCAATAATCACATCTACACTGTATCTATGTCTCATAATTTAACATTGTAATATTACACTCCATAGTCATTGCTTTATTCTGTACATCTGTCACAACATATTTTGGGGAATGTAAACCAAAATCTGATCCAAAAACATTCATTACCTTTCTGGTATTTCTCAGCTCTTTCTTTCCGTCGTCGCTTGTTTTCTGGTTTTTGAAACTGGTCTCTGGAAAGACAAATAACAAATATATAATATGTACTGTTATGATAGTGTGCATCTATAAAACAAGTAAAATTAGAAAAAGGAAATATTTTATGTCAGCTTCCTCCGCTATCAAATCCTATAGTTTAACCTTCTTCATGCTGGTGACAGCTGGAAATGTCCTAACTCTGTGATTTTAATATTATTCCATCGAGTAGACGTGGAAATTGGTAGAATGAGACGGAATTGTAAATGCTTTACCGTCTACTATAGTAGTATAGCTGTGAATGGGTACCCAGTAGGATGAGACGTAATTGTGAATGCTTTACCGTCTACTATAGTAGTATAGCTGTTAATGGGTACCCAGTAGGATGAGACGTAATTGTGAATGCTTTACCGTCTACTATAGTAATATAGCTGTGAATGGGATCCAGGAATAATAATATAATAATAATAGGCCACTTATAATGCGCCAAATCCACCCCCTAAGGCATGCTCTAAGTGCCACATTACTATCCCCGATCAATGGATCTGTGTACACTCAGTGTTCCTTCTCAACTCCCTGGAATTGTGAATGCTTTGTCTGCTATATAGTAGTATAGTTGTGAATGGGTACCTGGTAGGATGAGATGGAAATGTGAATGTTAATCTACCAGCTCTGAATGGGTACCCAGTAGGATGAGATGCGATTGTGTCTTAAATGCCAGCTTGGGTGGTATGCTCTCCAGGGGCTGAGAAGGTGAAATAAGACTGGGAAATAATGTTGTGAAACCATATATTTTACTGCTGCTTCAATCAGTAAGTACTTGCAGTAGGTGTGCGTTTTATCAAAGATGTGTGGATTTTTATGAAACTCATGAAATAATTTCTCATCTTCCTGAAAAAGCTTCTATTATTTTCTTCACACATTATATAATATAGGAAATTGTTTCACTTTATATTAATAATATGTACTGATGTCTTGAATTATTTTGTATATAAATTATATGTACTTCATCCATCTTATCTTGTGAATAGAATTATCAGAATGAAATTGGGTGTAAATTTATTTTTTTCATAAATTGCAATAATTGATTTGATTAAGTTTAAGTGTTCTACAGGGACTTCAAACTCCATAATCCCAGTACAGATTCAAAGATATAATAATCTCAAATAATAATAATAATAGGCCACTTATAATGCGCCAAATCCACCCCCTAAGGCATGTTTTAAGCGCCACATTATTATCCCCGGTCAATGGATCTGTGTACACTCAGTGTTTCTTCTCAACACCCTAGGGAGTATACAACCAATACATGATATCAATCAATACATCCATAGACTTTTCTAACTATTACAGCTATTTATAGAAGTAATTTAATTAAGAACATGAAAGACACAAATCACCACTAATTTTAACAATCAAATATAAATTAAAAAAAAAATATATTAAATGTATAACCAAAGATTATATAAAATTTCTCTAACCCAGCATCTGGGGTGAGTTTCACGAAAGGGGTGTATATTTACCATGTTTACGGCAGACATAAATGACGCGGATTTGCTTGTATTACGTCATTTACGTTGATTGTATTACGTCATTTACGTCTGGTGTAAATATACACCCCTTTCGTGAAACACAGCCCAGCTGAAAGATGTTTTAGTAATCATCACGAGTACTGAATTTATTCATTTTCAGCAACCATACATCATCATGAACAGTGACAATCTTAGAGATTAGATTTAGAAAGGTGATATTTTATGAAAGCTTCCTCTACTTTGCGAGGCACATTTTACATGGTTATAATAATAAATGGTTATTTTTAGTGTACATCGGATGCTGAGTTGGTGATAACAGATACGGTACCACCCCTCATTGTGCGCAAGGACTGACAGGTAAATTAAAATCTATATATTTACATTTTATCTGTTTCAACTTCTCTATATTCACGTGATATTTCATAAACAAGTGATAGTAAAAAAAGCACAATCTTCAAATTTGAGCACACCCATGGTCACACTCATCCTCTCACACCAAGGATACTTTATTAAGCTCAGGACTTGCTGCATAGTACCACAGTGAAGTGTGAACGTAATTAAAGGTACCCCTATGGTGCGAGGATGGGTCACACTTGACTTTATTCATATAAAATATTAATATTTTGATAACTATCGAGTACTGGGGATTAGCCTAAGTACATAATTAAATAACAACTGTTGGGTGGATAAATAAAGCCTAATTTACTAATTAGTCTCAGATCGAAATTCGTTTGTCCACTATTAATCATGTATATACAGGTATATCAACTGTGATAGTATGCCTATAACTGGCATACATGTATACATGCACCTAGGTCTAGACAGTAGCCTAGTTTCTATTCAATTAGTGCACGTCCACATACTATTTAAATAATACATGCCTGGAAGCGCATGTTGACCATATTCATACAAAGCATTGACCAGCTCTTGACCAGATGAGAATAGCGTATCCTGTGTTCGTGTGCTATGTGATACCATTGGCATACTATGTATACATTGCAGACTATAAGCTAGCTCATTATAACTCAAGATGATTCACCTTTTTTAGTACGAGAGATGGCCAAATGCTTGTCTTTGCTAGCCTATTGCTCATTGCTTTGGTAAGTCCTATAGGTATTGCACAACCAAATACTCTTCCATAGGCCACTATGGTAGAGTTTGGATTGATGTAATCTTTAGGAAGGAAAGCACAATACCTGACCACACATAAAGTAACAGTTCATCAGCTGCAGAGTCTGAAAACCCACAAATAACACAATTCTACGTGAATCACCCCTGTCTCGCAGATATTGGATAACTCTGAATTTCACAGATAGAGGGCTCATGATCAGATCAAGTTGTAATTATTTCTTATGCCAATTATAAACCTGGAACGATTAAAAAAAACCAGACAAATTATCCACATAAAATTATGTGTCTCCAACATTTCAACCAATAACTGGCTTGCAAATTTACATAGCCATGGCTATCCGGTGTGACGACTAGTTCCAGTGCAATGGTAGAGTATTACCTACAGGCAAATCGTCAGCTTCAGAAGTCACTTCTTTAATTGTCATCCGGGTAATACGAGCATCCATGGTGGCCTCGAGTATCGAGTCTGACCCTACAAGAAGCTATGTCACGTCAATGATTGGAATTTTAGCTCCTTTATTTCTTTCTTTCTAACACTTGCATCAGGACGAAAATATATAACCATTTGCCCTTCAGCGGCCAGCTAAGACGTCAATGCTGCTGCGCCACATATATAGTGTAGTTCTACATCCTCTGTGCAACGGTGAGGGCTACTATTTCGTACGATACGCCATTTGATTACAGTAAGAATAGGTGACCTAGCTATTTATAGATAACGTCCGGTAGGTCATGTCAATACCATTGGATATTCATGATGTTAAACATCGGAAAATGATGTTTTCCGGTTCTGATAATAAACCTACATAGCTGCCCTTTAATATCAATACTTTAATGTCAAACCCACAGTTTGTCAAACATTTGTAACATCTGCTCAAACAGCAGAGAATGGGTACCTTGTAGGATGAAATGTCAACCTTGTAGCGATGGAAACGGCAGCTTGGGAACGTTGCATACTCCCCAGAGAGTTGAGAAGGAACACTGAGTGCACACTGATCTAATGACCGGGGATACCGTAATAATGTGTCGCTTTGAGCAAGCGTAATCTGTGAGGGTGGATTGGGCGAAGTATAATTAATTAGCCATTATTGTTATTGTTATTAGTATTAGTATTATTATTATTAGTAGTAGTAGTATTAGTAGTAGTTAAGGCATGCATATTATACATATTGTCATCTGATTTACATTATACTTGCAGTGTTATTATGTTGGTCGCATGGGAAATCTAATCAAGCCCACATTTACGATTAGTTGTATTCTGTGGATTGGCTGACCCGGTATTGTCACTAAACATATTTAATACTGGATGATATATCTCCCACTGTGTCTCCTCCCCCTCTCTCTCTCCCTCTCCCTCTCTCTCTCTCTCGTCCACTCTCACCCACTCTCTCTTCCTATCTCCCCCTCCTTCTCTCTATCTCTATCTCTCACTCTCCCCTATCTCCCTCTCTCTCGCTCTCTCTCTCTCTCACTCTCTCTCTCACTCTCTTTCACTCTCACTCTCTCTTCCTCTCTCACCCACTCTCTCTTCATATATCCCCCTCCCCTTCCCTCTCTCTATCTCTATCTCTCACTCTCCCCCTCTCTCACTCTTTCTATATCCCTCCCTCTCTCTCTCTCTTCCTCTCTCACCCACTCTCTTTCATATCTCCCCTTCCCCTCCCTTCCTATCTCTATATCTCTCTTTCCCCTCTCTCTCGCTCTCTCTCTCTTTCTCT
>JAVCKZ010077520.1:0-13051 GCA_034780755.1 Lepetodrilus elevatus
AGCGAGAGCGGGGCATCTACATCAAGTCTGTGGTCGCAGGAGGAGCAGCAGCTCTGGTCAGTTCCAGATCATGTCTCATTTGATGTTATTTTAACCATTGCACCGCTACCTTATTGTACATGTGTATATTTTAAATGTGACACCGGGCCTCAAAGGCCCCATGTAGCGGCATGAGGGTTAATAATAAGTCTGATGTAATACTATCAACAACATTATTTTTTATCGGCATTCACTGAGTGAATGGATTTGGCAGATTAGAAATGGACAATGTTTGATGTATTTCAGGATGGCAGGCTCCAGGCTGGTGACCAGCTGCTGGAGGTTGATGGTCGAAGTTTGGTTGGACTTACTCAAGACAAGTATGTACACTTCCATATAGAGATTTTTCTTGTTGACCTCTACGAACCTAATTCTTTTTAGTAATTTCCTCCAGATTATGAAGCTTGTTGAGTACGATTCATGCAAATTATATACGGAGATTCGTGAACAAAACCTTGAGTTAAACATGAATTTGTACTCAAAAAGATGTTTCGTAATCTCAGGGCCTGATCTAATATGTTGAAGATGAGTTGTCACCTAAAGCAATGTCATAATGAAGGTTAATATATATATTTTGAAATTTTAGTTGGTATGCAAATATTTGTGTTTGTTTGTGAGGACATGTTTGAGACTTACTGTATGTTGCAGGGCGGCTGAGCTGATGACACAAACTGGCCAGTCGGTGACGCTGAAGGTTGCCAAGCAGGGCGCCATCTACCATGGCCTAGCCACTCTCCTCAGTCAGCCGTCTCCTACCATGCAGAGAGGTGAGATAGCGCGTCAGTTAGAGACTGCTATACTCCTATCACACATTAAGCAGGCTTAGGGAACCATCTACCTTGCCGTAAATCATCTTGTATTGGTGAAGGATTCCCATGCTACATTAAGCAGTAACTCGCTCACACACAATGGCCTGGCAACTCTCACGAATCCACCATCTACTATGCATAGGACGGGGCGGAATGTAGCGCAGTGTTGGACTTCGGAGCCAAAGGTTCCAGGTTCAAATCCTGTCCCGGGGGCCAGGCGGCCCAGCATCAATGTTCGCGAAAGTTACCTTTCTGATGCGATATTGATAGGATGCACTGACTGTAGTGGCAATGCAGTTACTATCCTTGGTCTTGTCAGTACCAGCCAGTGCTCGCAGGTTTACTGCAACATTCAGCACTACAGATGTTGCGGGTTTCCTCCTGCCCTAAACTGACAAGTCATGATATTAGTGAAAGATTCTAGAAAGCGATTTTAAACCCCAATTAAAAAAATAAAAATAAAAATAAAATGCATAGGACACAACCAAGGGGCTGATGCACTGTTATCACACATTAAGGTTATCAAATCTTAGAAAGAGCTATCATTTAACCCTCTTCCTGCTGGATTAAGCACATGTACTGTTCTTTAGGGCATCTCTGGTTGCCTCTGTCAATGAGAGGGTTAATGATGCATACACAGAGGTTTGAAATACCACCAACTTGATTGACAGTGAGCTTTAAAAGCTATCATTTAGGGGTCGATATGTAATCTGCAAACACCTGAAATTATTTCTTACCATTGTAGCTGCCTCCCAGCCTCAGAACAATCGGGGTCAGCCAGGCCAGCCCACCAACAGAACGAAGCCTGGTGTGGAGGAGGGGCCACCCCCGTACACAGAGTCCCCCACAGACCCGCGTGACCCCCGTATGATGAACGGAATGCACCCGCGAGGTCAGGGTAGTCCGCGGGCTGGACAGCCGATGGGCAGGTCACCACAGATGGAGCCCCCTCATAGTTAGTACCTTTGTATTCTAAAGCCTCAATGAAAGTGGGTTGTGTAATTGTTTTCATGTTACTTTATTGTTATAAATGTTTCATCAGCCACTTCTTCTCTACTGTTGAGATTCAATGGAGTTTCACCTGGTGGTAATACTTAATGTGAACTGTCTATATGTTTTTCAGAACTCTAACTCTTGACTCTTTTATTTTTAGAAGATGATCGTTTTCGAACTCCATCAGTGGGCAACCTTAATGATGGAAGATATCCACCAAACCAAGCGCCCTATGATCAAAATATTCACAAAGCTAACCATGAACCAGACAACAGATCCAAGTCTACATCCAACCTTCACATGGACACTTCCTACGAGCGTCCCGATCCGAACACAATGAAGACCGCTGCCTCAGTTGCTGCTCTTGGCCCGGGGCCTCATGCTCAGGGATACCAGCCAAATTTTGGTCGCAAGCCCAATGACTACGAGAACCAGCCACAGATGAACAACGTTCCTGAGCCAGTTAAACCCGGACGAGGTTACACGGACATAAATCAAAATAACATGCCTGGCAAACCCATGCACCATCACAGTCAACCATACCTTCATGCCCAGCACCGACCTAGCGACAGGTCGTCAGTGTCGTCCAAAACTTCCTCCTCCAGCAACAGGGACAACAGGCCTCAGTCGGCGTATTACGACGTCCACAACCGTGAGGACTTCGGCCAGTCCAGACCCAAGTCTGACGAGATCACTCCCAACAGGATCAGAGAGTGGCAGGAGAAGCTGGAGGACCCCAGAGTTCCGGGTTTCCAGAACAACCAGGTCCAGAACCAGAACTCACCCGGAGGACACGGGAGGGACAGCAACGAGCTCAGACAACCAAACAATCAAGACATTCCTAAAATCACTGTCAACAACCCTCCGCGGCAGCCCAACTTCTATGAAAACGCACTTCCTTCTCAAGATGCCGCTCCACCTTTCCATCAACTTCCCAAGCAGAATAACGAGAAGCCCAAGCCCGCTGTGAAACCCAAGCCACCCATGAAGCCCACCCAGCAGAGAGTTCCGCCAACGGATGTTCCGTTTACACCAGTTGACCATCGTCAGTCCCAGCCACAATTTTTCGATCCTAAGTCATCTCCTCAAGAGTCTCCCAACCTGTACAATCCTCTCGCAAACAAGCCACAGCAGTTTCAACAGCAGCGGCAAGACCCCAGAGCTTCCTTCGGACAGCAGAAGAAGGTATCTCCGGAGCGAGCAGTAGGTCCGTATGGTTATCCTGAACAGACCGAAATGCCGCCACCTCCTCAAATGGAGATGGCTCCAGAGTTGCCTCCCCCTCCCAGCAACGATGACCTCCACGAGAGTTCCCCGCCCCTACCTCCTCCTCCTGCTCAGGACTACGCACTGGAGCAGCAGTTACAGGAGGAGCAGCGGCGTCTGATGAACCAGCTGGGGCCGCAGGGAGGCTACAACCCCGACCCACGCTTCACCGGACCCGCAGGCTATGGGAGAGTCGAGTACGAAGGCCGGCCAGCTCAACTCCAGGACCAGCCACGATCCGGGCAGGGATACGACCGGCAGTACCCCGGCGGTCAGCAGAACAACGTCCACCCAAACTACCAGAACATCAGCTACGGCGGTCCCGAGACCCAGCCCCCGCCCATCCCCCACCCACCAGAGCATAATGTTTACGAGCAGTACGAGACGCAGCGGCCGGACATGCAGCAGCAGCTCCCGGCACCCACCCCGCAGACGGCCGCAAAGCTGCTGAACGTGAAGGACAAGGAGTACAACGTTGGCGCGTCGCCGTGGGAGCGCGAGGAGAAGGAGCGGGAGAAGGAGAAGTATGAGGAGGACATGCAGAAGATGAGGGAGGTGGAGCTGATTGATCTGGAGGCCAAGCAGTACCTCACGCCACAGGAGCAGGACCGACTCGGGAAGCTGAGACTGGAGCACGAGTTCCAGCGTCGGGTCAAGGAGTCGCTGGACAACGACGAGGACGAGGAGTCTGACTCCGAGATGGCCGAGAGGTTGTATGTGAGTAGAACATTGTCCACCGAGACCTCATGTGTGATAGTGATGTATGACTCTTGAGTAGATCGAGAGGTCGTATTATAGGAGTAGAACATTGTCTATTAAATATTCCTGCAGTAACATTAACCAACACATCAATTTATCAATATCTATAATTCTGAAAATACAGTGGAGGAATGGGTTGGGATTGGAAAACAGAATGTTTATAATGCTTATTAGTTATATATAATAGTGCAGAAGCGTGGATTTCCACCAACATTTCTGATGAGCCATTTCCCGTGTTTGCAGTCTCGTGACAGGATGATCCAGGCTATGAAGGAGGACTTGGAGAAGTCGAGGAACCGCATGGTGGATCTGGAGAGGAAGAGGATGGCGGAAGAGTTTGAGTCGGAGAAGCAGAGACTGACGAGGCTGGAGAGGAGGCTGGAGCAGTTCGAGACGGACCGCGAGAACCACAGGCTGCGTCTGCTGAAGAAACAGGAGCGACGGCAGAAGGACCACGCCGAACAGCTGAAGATGCAGAGGGTCAGTAGCCACTAATTACACACTGCTAATCACTAATCACACACAGCTAATCACTAATCACACACTGCTGGAGGCATATTCTCAAAATGTTCTTACAAACTTCTTAGCCATACAGCTTGTAGCCATACTATAAGAATCATTAAGACTGTTGTACAATCGTAAGAATGTTTCGAGAATAGACCTCCTAGTCTCTTTAGAAGAAGAGTAGTATTAGTCCACTTTGTGATGTAGTTAATATTTTTAATATTTTTGGAGGTTTCGCACAATTGTGTAATAAGGTTACAAATCTTTGGAAAGTCTGAAAATTTGAAGAGTAAGATGTATGGAACCTAAAAACAATAATGTGACATCAAGAAATGCAATGTCTCTGCGTGTTAATTTCAGGATTTGAGAGACAGTCAGCGTCAGAAGTTTGAGGAACAGAAGCGGGTGATGATGATGGAAGAGGAGAAGATACGACAGCGACGAGAGGAAGAGATCGCCAAGAGGAGGCAATATGTGAGTATGGAGCTTGTAGCAATAACTCCACATTTGAAGCCAAGTCATTTAGATTAGCAGGGTTTTACCTGACGCAGGAATCCTGCGTATTTGACGCATTAATTGGACAAAATACTCCTTCATAAACATCTGACGCAACAAAATATTTGCAAATCAAAAATCATAAATCATTAACTACACACAGCCCAATATTCGGACCTAATTTACTTGAAAATGGATATTTCCTTCACGTATTTGCATGTTGTTTGAGAGCGGAGAATTTCTAGGGAGCAATCATTGTTTTCCATAAAATGAAAATCATTGAAGCGCCTGTAAAATATCACCACAATAACGTTTTCTTTAGAAACAATGAATGGTCCCTCTTCTACAAAGCTACGCTACCTCTCTAGATCATCGCTTCAGAGTTTGTGGAAGGCTTGTAGCTTTCAGATGTTGAAGTAAATTATATTTAATGAGGTTTTCTTCCTGGATTAGTGTTTACATAATGTCCATTCAGAGATGATTAGATGATAATGTAACTATACAATGAAAGGATTTAATTATTTCAAAGTCATTTGGGGTTATTCCATTTTTTTTCTCAAATGAGAGAAAACAAACTTGAATGTTCTATTTATTACATAAGTGCTATGAAATATACATAGCTTTCATTATTTAGTCATGGTATTAGTTCATCTAAGAATGGATCAGCCTACTTCATTCCCTTTCCCTCAACCGTAACATGACGACATGTTTGACCGTGCTACTGAACTGGTTCCATGTCCTGTTCTCTGCGACCCGTGAGGCCGTTGCCCAATTAGTTATTTTCACTAGTGAAAAATAACACCTGTTATTTCCACTGACAAAATGTGGTGTTTCACTGCATTTATGTAATAAAGGTATATATTGGTGTTGAATTTCACCAGCCATTTATAAATTTGGTCTCTGTGTTTCAGGAGCGAGAGCAGCTAGAAGTCATGCGCGTAGCAAGGGAAGAAGAAGAGGCGTCGATCCGCGCTCAGATCCGCCAGCAGGAGGAGGAATACTCTCGGAAACGTCTGGAGAGGCAGCGTCAGGAGCGGCTAGACCAGCAGCGGGATATCCGAGTCGGAGACGAGAGACGTCGGATAGAGTCCATGCAGCAGCAGCAGCAGCAGCAGCAGCAGCAGCAGCAGCAGCAGAATAATCAGAACCCTGTCTACGACCACCAACCGTACGCCAACCTGCCCCCGGCACAGCCCAACAGAGACGTTCCCCAGCCCCCAGAGAGGAACAGCTCATTCAACATGGTGCAGAGGAACAGCACGCGGAGCCAGGATTACCAGCAGCAGCAGCCGCAGAGCGCCATCAGGCTGGGTCCAGAGCCGTCGCAGAAGAAGTCTGTGTCGTTCAAATCTCAGCTGGAAACGCGGAACACCTACAGCGTGAGTAGTGCCGGCGGGGAGTCTCGCGCTTCCGTGACCTCGCACAGGTCGTCCCAGGGGTCGCTGTCGGAGACCGGAGTCGACCCCCACTTCATGGACCAGCAGGGCATGGCTCCCGAGCCAAACGATGTGTTTGCGTCGCCGCTTCAAAACAATACAGCAGATGTGAAATACGTGGCAGGGAACACGCCCAACGTGGTGGGCGCTCAGGAGGTGTATCGGGATCCGAGGACGCGGATCGAGGCCAAGAAGGCAGCCAACATGATCAAACGCCCCGGCGCGGAACGCATGTCATTCAGAGACAAAATGAAGTACTTCGCTACTGAAGCGGGTGAGGAATCTATTAAATTAAAAACGAAAGCTTCCAGGACTCAGAGAACCATCGAATCTCAGCTGAACGGCCAATAGTGTAAAGTGCACCTGCATGCAGTTCTTAAGGCACCTACCTACCTGCGCCCTGGTATACACACAAGATGAGCTTCGCCTGTATATATTCACCTCAGGATCCAGTTTTGGGAAGAAAAACCTTGTGTATGGTTATGGGAAAATGAGACTACATGGTTACGTCTTGTGGATTCTTCAGTGCTGTAAACGTGCGACGACCGCGCGAGAGTCTGACGTGAAAGTGGATTCTTCCGGCTCGAGAGTATGACATGAAGTAACTACATTGTGACTTGCCACTAGATGCTTTTAGCATTCCTCCATGATCACCTTTACTGATCGTATGTATCGTATTGAGTTGTTTGCTCCACATCATTATATGCATTACAAATGCTGCTAGATGAGTGATCATTCTTATTCACTGCGGTTTTGTTAGATTTCAGATGTAGACAACATTTCCTCGTGTACATAAAGCCATTGAGAGCACCATGAAGGAAAGAAACTAAGGTTGCATTATGTTCAATTAAAAGCATATTAAGTGTCCGTTAGACATTGTTTGCTCACTGCATTCATATAAATACTGTTTATATTACACATTTTGTATATAATGTACATAATACAAAGTCATTCCTTGTTGTGTTGCTTTATAACAATGTCATAGAAACACTTTTTTAATTTTAGTCTTTTTACTACCCAAACTTTTATATCATTAAAAATGATTTTGTGCTATTGTTATTATTATATTTTTTGCAGGTCAGCCTTTTTTAAACAATAGAGTTCTTATATTTGTCTATCATTATCCCATTGTAATTATATGAAAACTCCTACATCTGATATACCGTATACACAGATGAGAATATTAAATGATGCTGGGTGTTATGTATGATACTAAAAATCAGATATTTTTCTCCCATGCTGAAAATAAGATCATTTTGCAATTCTCATCCCTGTACATGCATATCATTAATAATATATGACACGGCCTGACACATAGCATACAGAGGGGGAGATTTGAAACCAGCAAATGTGTGACTTATTTGAGTTTCCCAATATATAGAAGATCCAAGGTTGACGAGTAATCATTAAACCCAGATAGCAAACAGATAGCAGAAAGACGCCAGTCCAGAAGATATAACGTCATAACGATGTCGCCGACCAATCTGACGTTATATCAACCGACTTTTATTGCCGGCTTTGCTATCGGGATGTCGTTAATCCGACGTCATATCGACTGCCTTTTCGCCAGACTTTTGCTATGTGGGAAAGCCTACGGTAAATCTTATGTACAGAATCCAATGAATTCCTGTTTTATAATTCAAAAGTTTGTCAAAATATTATTTAAAAGAGATTTATCTGAACGTCCTCTATGAGGTCAGTTGGTGTGATTGTGTCGACATATCATTCATGAGGTTGTGAAGCTTTCTATGCAGCGAGTCTCATAGATGCAGGCAGTGCCTTGAAATACTGATCCAGTCCATCCATGTTACTGACCAGTTCCGCAAGAACTAGCTCTTTAAAGGCATACAATCAAACATTTCAAAGTTGTGGATTTTATATGTTCTTTGTTGTGATCATTTTGGCTAAGTTTGTAGTACAGTATTTATTACATAGAACACTGTGTGATCAGGTATGTTGAAAGATTGTCACTGCCATGTCAAACAGTAGCTCACTTGTGAATGCATACCAGTAGTTCAATACATTTTATTGATATAATATATATTTTCAAATAATGATGTATATGTGACCACTGAGGAGGTTGGTAATATGATTGTATGCCTTTAAATTTTATAGCACTAATACATACTTTATTGTGATACTTATTTTCAAATTGGTTGTGAATACAAACAATTATGCTTTCCTTTTATTGTACCATAGATACCGTACTTCAGAAATATTGTCAATGGATTTTTATATTTTAAAATACTTTCAGTACATCCAATTGTAATTATTTTCAAAAATATTCAAATATTAAATATATTTGTATTACCCATCTGATTCCTGAATGAAAACCGGGAATACCTATATGACAGTTTTATGATTATAATTCATGCAGATTTAGGACATATTAGAAATGTTGACTTGTTATTGCTAACTGGTATGTACTTCTAGAAATGATCTGGTATATGCGTGAACAGCCCCCACTGCTACATAAAACAATAGATCACTCATTGGATGAAATGCTTTTAAAATATTGAAAAGAATGTGTCTTTGATGATGGCATATCTTGCCAACACACACTATAGCAGTCATAGCTAAAAATAATGATGTAGTTTCTGAAACATTCAGTGCCATACTTTTATTTAAGCACATACTCTGTCAGGAAGTTTTCTGCTTTTAGATAGTAGAGCATCCATAGAATATTGTATGTACATTTAGGTCTGATTAGATTTGTGTGTGAACCTAACTGAATATTTTACAGTGCTTCATGTACAATATGATCACAGTGTGATAAAATGTGTACATGATGCACACACTGTAGTACTTAGTTCAGCCATAGAGAAGGATAAAAGATGCATTCACTGTTGCTTCTATGTTGATAAAATCAAAGGTAGTATTATAATGAAGGTTATAAAAGAGGTAGCTGTAGCTATTACGATCCTGAATAAATATCACCAATGAGTGACAATAGAAACTTCAAATAATTGGATAATTGTTACCATTGTACACATCTATTTAGTACATTGTCTTTGCATGTCTGCCATGTATTCATATCTACAAAAAGCTTGGCTATTAACTACACAGCATATCTTGAGACTCGTGAACATTAGGGCTGGAAATCTTAACTCAGATTTAAGGAGCTCATCTTATCATGTACAGTATGATTACTATTAATAACATTGGAGCAATAAATATTATATATTTAAATCATAAGATGCTACTGTGTTGTGTTTGTTGTGCACTACTATGTGAGGTTTTCAAGGACCTGCGTGAATGAATGGGTTGTATTTATGAAGACTTACAAGGTGCACAGAAGCAGGAGATGAAAGTCATTTAAGAATTGACTGTCCTTTTCTTTACGTTCATCTAGGTATGAACGTAAAAACCGATGTGCAAACTATCTATGAATCCGTGAAGCGAACCGCTTAGCAACAATGTCGTGTTACAATACATGCGTTCCTTTAAAACAATTTTATCGGCATATATACTTGGACTAATGTCTATAGTTGTACAATAAGATAAACGAACCTATACTAGCTTAATAATAAGAACAAACACAATATATCGTGTGTCTGCTATCGTGTATTAAAAAGGTCTCACCAATCTGCAGGAAACCCAAACCGATTTTGAGGTAGAAGCAGATACACATGTGTTGTTACTGGACTGTTGTGTACAGTTCCGCTAAAACAACATCCAAGATATACTATAAAACAAAATGAGTTCATACGTCTACGTGGAACCAATGATCCGCAAGTAAAGGAACCAAAAGGATTCCATTGGTTACACCCATGGACACGACGGGTCAGAAATTGGCTCTTGTACTTGACCTCTTATAATGTAGGCAACAAAATTAACTTTCATGTCTTGCCAGGAAATCCTCCGACCTTCCGCAACGCAGTTATCTTCGACATGAGTTATATACCCGTCTCTATTCATGTCGATGGCGTTCCAGAAGATCGTGCCGGATCTGCCAATGGTGGTTTCAAATTTCTTGACGCTGTCCCTCCTCTGACTCCGGAAGGTTTCCAGGAAGTCGTCCACTGTTATGGACTCCCGACCGAGGAGGAACATGTATCGCATCCATATGGTGAGGTACTGTTCACACCTTAGACGCACCGTGTACTGATCTCCTGCATGTTCGTAGCGGGAGGTACAGTTATCCAAGTCGGCCATAGAGATCACATTGTCGTGGTTCGTATCTAAGCTGGTGAACCAGACTCGGAATCTGTCCGACATAGCGCTGTCAAAGTCTGCCTCTGAAAGTAGACAATGGAATTTGGTAAGCAAACGACTTGCCAGTAATTTAAGTTAAATTCCACTAAAATAGGGCCTACCCTTGCAATGAACATCATGGCTTTCCAATGTGTGTCTGAACCTAACTGAATATGTTACAGTACTTCATGTACAATATGATCAGTGTGACTGATTAAATGTGTGGACCAATTGATGCATACACTGTAGTACTTCGATCAGCCATATAAAGGATGTGAGAAGGATACAAGATGCATTCACTAGTAGGTGTAAAATAAGAGAACCTAGACTAATAATAAGAACAAACACAATATATCGTGTGTCTATCATTTATTAAAATTGTTGTTTCACCAATCTGCAGGAACCCCAAATCGATTTTGATGTAGAATCAGATACACTGTTGTGTACAGTTCCGCAGTACAACAACATCTAAGATATACTAATTATAAAACAAAATGAGTTCATTCGTCTACCGTAGAACCAAGGAATCGGCTGTAAGAAAACGAACTAAAAGGATTCCATTGGTTACACCCATGGACACGACGGGTCAGAAATTGGCTCTTGTACTTGACCTCTTAGAATGTAGGCAATAAAGTTAGTGTTCATGTCTTCCCCGGTAATATTCCGACCTTCAGCAACGCAGTTATATTCGACATGAGTTAAATACCCGTCCTTATTCATGTCGTTGGAGGTCCAGAACATCCATGCGATTCTTAACATCATGGTTTCAAAACCTGGTTTCCTCATATAACTACGGAAGATTTCCAAGAAGTCGTCCACTGAACTCGACTCCCGTTCGGCGAGGAATGTGTATCGCATCAGTATGGTGTATATTCTACAATTTAGACGCAACGTGGAAACATCTCCTGGACGGGAAGTACAGTTATCCAAGTCGGCCATAGAGAGCACATTGTCGTGGTTCGTGTCTAAGCTGGTGAACCAGACTCGGAATCTGTCCGACATAGCGCTGTCAAAATCGGCCTCTGAAAGCAGACAATAAAATTTGATAAGCAAAAGACTTGCCAGTAAGGTGAAGTGTAAGAGCGTATTCGTTTCAAACACACGACCAACCCTAGGATGATGAGATATAAGAGATCTATACAATTGGGATTGTTAAATTTGGTGTTGAAAGCTGCTTTCAAGACAATTTTACTCATATCACGCGGGAGGAGCGGGCAAGTAAAAGGAGAATAAAGGTCTGTGAATTATCCTATTATCTCCTCGGTCATTAACAATATAATAGAAGCAAATTGTCTTGTATAGTTAAATAAAGATGAGTCAATTAGATATTTTTCCAACATTTTTCCAACATTTGTTGTCACAACACCATGTTGGTAAAATGTGGGACAAATGTTGCTAGTGTACACAGGGCAAATTAGTTGTACAACATGTTGGAGCAATGTTGGGGAACATGTTGTAAAATGGATTGGCGAGTTATTTTAATTTAATTCTTTTATATAATTTCTTTATTTTTCAGAGTTTTTTTTAAACAGGTAGGCTACAGAGTCACCGTTTCCACATGTTAAAACAATAAATAACAACACATTCTAATACATCTATAAATAAGTTTGAAGGTTATTTATGTTGGAAGAATGTAGGAAAAATGTTGGAAAAATGTTGCTAGCGTGTACAGGGGGAAATGAGTTTTACATTTTCCCAACATTTAGTGACATCATGTGATCAATTTTAGGTCATGTGATTTAATGGACAGAATGGTAGCAAGCAATGCATTGACACCGCTATTTCGTAGATTATCTCTGTTAATACTTCATGGAATGAAAAACAAAACAAAATCATTTTCTTATTTTATTTGCCCTATCCAAAATAGAAATAAATAAAAATATTGCACCAGTAATAACAAATCAGTAATAACGATTACCAAATATTTTGAGTAAGTATTATTTGATGCAGAAAGGCGACGTTCGAAAGAAGGAACGGGCAAAAAGGTTCAATTTGCACGTTCTGATGCTCTTCACATTTCCATGAAGTATTTACCGACATTTATTATTATTTTTTTAACCGCTTTCAAGATGCTTGAATTCATATCACCGTACGGCTTGACAGGAAAACAAGTGCACTAGGAACATTTCTTGATGAAAAGCAAATCTTATCTCTAGGCCTACCTGTATTTCAAAATGTATGGAAGCCCCATATAGACCCTATAGGTGTCTGATCTTGTCGCTTTTCATTACGCCTACATTTCAAAATATCCGATTAGAAAACTTGCTTGGGTACTAAAGAATGGACCCTAAAATATGTTAATATCTTTGCCGATGCAAGGAAATACTATTTTACTATTTATATGCCCATAATAAATAGTAAAATAGTAAACGGGGCATTTTCTAGCCACAAAACTGCAGCTAACGATTTAACTAGACCACAATATAGGGCGTATTTGTTGCGTCTAAACTAGTTTTGGTTTCAAACTCGGTTTTGAAACCGGACGTTTGTTGCGCCAAACTAGTTTTGGTTTCTCCGTTTGTTGAGGCCAAACCTAAACTAGTTTCAGCAAACCAA
>JAVCKZ010077531.1:0-13051 GCA_034780755.1 Lepetodrilus elevatus
TCCCAAAGGAAGCTCAATCTAGAGTGTTTGGTGACTGCTACACCGGTAAACGTGTGCTAGCGAGTTGCGCCGTGTTATGCCGTTAAAAGTATGAATCCAGCTTAACGCTACCTTAATTCAACTATTGAAATCACCCAACGACCCGGTTTGGCCTTTCGAGTCCATGAAATTCATAACCGTCTTCCAAGCTTCCTCCCATCTTAGTTATATAAATGCATGATGTGTCCCATGGCTCGAAAACAAACTTATTTTTATCCGATTCCATGCGATTCTCATCAAGTGATATTGATATTGCTACGGCGTCTGTAAAGGAAACGCGCCAAACATTTCCCATTAGAATTGCATCTCCTCTTAGAGAAGGTTTGCTTGATCTTAAAACGTGTCATATCATGTTGTTGATGTTTCTTAACGAGCTGACTGCTGACAGTTGGGTTAGACCCAATACTTCCATTACACACACCTCCTATACATTCACCAGGCCAGCGATCAATCGGTGGGTCGTATGATCCACGAGGAACAGTTTATTCATGTAGATCTAGTGTAAATTATCTAAACAATCTTCAAGAAATAAAAACAGATCCAATCATTCTCATCTGTGAGGGTAACATGGCGAACACCGGGACTGATTAGTATGTGATTCACTACAAAGAATAATACAGCTCAACCTTGTATACATGTTCTTTACGAAGATAGTCATTGAATGCATGTGCATGATATACTTATAGCATTGCCATAGATACATACAAGTCACCAACAGTTCGCCTTTATAAATGCATCTATATATTTATGCACAATAGATGTAGCCTAGTTGTACGAAACCATATTAAATAATATGTTGAATGCAGCTGTTCCCGAATGCTATACACCCAGGGCTAAGTTAATACATCATAGATGCGTTATACTTCGACGAACTGCTGATCTTTATTTGACTTAATCTGAAAATAACTTGCCAATGTGAAAGATCGAATTGATTTCGGGACGAAGTGTGACTTCTTGGGTTGAAATTGACTGAGATGTCGACGGTTGATTAATTCGGAATCCATTTATCTCGAAGTTCTGGTTTTCTTACTCTTGGCTCGTGTCTCACTGCTAAACGTTCCGATTATTGGGAATAGGTTAAACCAGAGGCCTTTCATATCATGTTAGATTCGAAAATTGAACTGAGGAAATTGCACTTTTTCATATTTTAAGCAAATGTTCGTGGATCAATAAATCCTCATTTCTTTCGAGAGAAGTGTGGTCATTATTTATACTTTTCTTTAATCCGATAATGCATTCGAATTGTTGCTTTCTAATCAACGGAAGGACGATAGTGATCGTTACATGTAGAATATGTATATCATAACGCCTGCTCATCTCATGATAATCTTGGATTAAAGCCACAATCCCGGGAAGAAATTAATCCATGCTAAGGGTAAAGCACACTTAACCCATGTGATATTGCGAAACCGTACTAATAATCATACCTCTTTATTGGAATAACTCGTAATTTTCTACCTCAGCAGGTAACTGGTTAAGCCAACTACTCCGTGATTCTATCAGCAGGGCTAAGTGTATACACAAGTGCAACGTGACATGCATAGATGAAACACACCAGAAATCCCTTTAGGCTAGAGATACACTAAACAGAGCTGCCCAATGTGTAATGCTAAACACCCTGCCTGGACTATATCGCTCTGTATCATACTGCATGCATTATTACTCGTATAACTCATAACAAGTAGTATGCGCAATTTCAGTACATCATCACATTAACTATTATAGAGTATACAGGAAACAATATTCTTGTCTGGTCTTGGACATTAATACTGTTATGGCCAAAAATAAACGGAATCCCAATCAGAACCCCGTTGCTTAGAACTACAATTGATTATAAGTCGAAGTTTAAGGACCCGCTACGAATGATACTTAGATTGAAGGTCTGACTGCATGAATTACTTGTGTTGCTACACTAATTGTGGCTAACCATTGTCAAGTACTGTACCGATATAAACGTGTCATGCAATAAACAACTTGTTGCTGTTTTTTTTCGTAAGCTTGACTTGCAATCAATTGTAACAACAGCATCCCAGGTCATCTTATATCTAGACTGAAAATAAGAATCAGAGGGCCTATTCTCGAAACGTACTTACGAACTTCTTAGCCTAAGAACAGTTCATAGCCATACTATAAGAATCTCAAAGAAATTGTCTTACGATCGTAAGAACGTTCTCGAGAACAGGCCCCAGACACATATCTGTCATATTATTAGACTATGAGGTTATATTTAGGACATCGGTATTTTAAATTCTCAGCTATGATGTATCATGCATATGCTTACCATTGGTGTATATGCGATTTATACTTTTCTGTATAATATGTGAAACAACATTCCTGAAAAGGTAATACAGCTTTGTAGTATCTAACCATATAGCTTGGTTTCACTTCTGAATGTAAAGACTATTTGGCATGAAGTGCACCTATGGGCCTTAACGATTAAATCTGTACGGAATTAGTTTATAACAAGAAGTCCTGCTCGTCTCTAGGCGGGTAATGACTCCCACTGCATTCAACATAAGATTGGCCTCAATTTTGAACACCTGCGAGCTAAGCAGTTTCCGTTTGTCCAGAAGAATCATCTTCCATATCCCATAATTAACAGATCTCAATTGACTTCCGGAACGAGATCTCACGGGAATAGCCAAACAAAATATTTTCATTCTCAATGCGATGCCAGGATAACGTGGATGTCTCTGTGATTAGCTGGGTGATTTACCAAGCGAGATATCACACCAGCGTGTGCACATTCCAGACACAGTTACACAATATAATAATACGTCCAGTTCTAATGCGCCAAATTCCATTCACTCAGTGATTTCCCATGACCTTACAAAGCAATTTTATTGATATTTCTTTATAAACATAATTATAGGTTTTGATTTGAAAGAAGCTAGTGATGAAGATAGTCTAAGCTGTAGAACTAGCTGATTCCACAGAGAAAAAAGCGAACGTATAACATATTTGTCCAACATTGGGGGCAGAAAAAACCAAACCAGGTATATATGCAGACTCATGTGTAGTCCTGTGAATTATCCTGAAATAGATTCACACCTCAGATAGATTGCTTTTTTTTCCATAGGGAATTATATATTACTGAAAAAAGAAAAATATAAATCAAAGATTAAATAGAATGTTGTTCATCAATTTTGAAACTACGTTCAGAACTATTATTTCCATATTTCCTAAAGTTGAACTGTGACTTTATTTAATAATACAACTAACAACATCATTACTGAACGCCAATAGAACCGCCAGCCGATGATGGAATTGCATTTGCCAGAATTGTTTCCTTCCTATAGTTTTCCACATTGATTGATTTCCGAAAAGTATCGTATTTTTGTATTTTTATTTCCTAAGCTATTATATTTCTACGAAATGCATTCACCCTAGATTATCGCCAAGAGATACTTCAGCTATTGCACACTATCACGGAAACTCTAGACAAAAATGAACTATATGAACTACATTAAGGCTAGTATTAAAATCTGGCCCACTTTACGGCTGGCACCGGACACCCAGGCGACTGAGTTTATCATATATATTAAGAATATCAAAGTGGGATGTATGGAAGACATCAGCATCTATCTCTGACCACCGTCTCACTGGACATTGACAGTTAACGAGGATCAGTAATGATAGGATGGAGACAATAATGATATTGATGTTTGTGTAGATGTTCCCTATCACTCCAGCTCTGATTAAAGTGCTTCCAGAAACATTCATGCTTCTTATTAGTGTTGGCAATCCCAATAGCTGCATATTTACTCCACATGCATCAACAGGTTTCCTGTTATATATTACCATTGATCTTGTTGCTTATTAATTCATGGTGCTAACGCATGTTCATTTAGAACACTGCTGTACCAGATAGCACATGTATGCATGAACATATACGGTATATGTATTAAATTTATGAAGTATTATTTCAATGGTAAAGTTTCTATCTAGAATTCATAGTGACATATCATATGGTCCTTCCATTTGGTAGTCACATGCACACAATCATGATCTGGCTCCGAGATTACACAACTTTCTGAGTAGGAGTTCATGCTCCAGCTCAGATTTGATATGGAGATTTGTGAACGCAACTTTGAGTTTTAGCATGACATAGTACTCAGGCAAGTTTCGTAATCTCGGGGCCTCGCTCATAGACTTCTAATTTAGCAGCTAAACATATATCTTAAGAACACAAGTAATGCACCAATATCATTAGGCAAGCTATATACTATAGTAAATGGAGATACTCTTTCTGATATCATCTACAGGCATCTGATGTCTGCATTTCACAAACGGCTAGTAATTATACTCTGGACTTAAAGCAGGGCGTACGCCAGGGTTTTACTTTTACTATATAGCAGGAATAGGAAGTGACGTAAACCTCGATTGAAGCCCGGAATATAGGTACGAAACCCGGACTACCATTACGAAACCCGGACTACCAACACGAAGCCAGGACTACGAGTACGAAGCCCGGACTACTGGTACGGTTCTTTCGTGAAATCGGCTCACGGACAATGTTCTTCTACTCTGCTGGCTCTGGTCCTTCATGATCTCTGGACGATGGTCAGTCTCACAGCTGCTGCAGACCGTCCGTGTTAGCCACTACCTCTCACAACAACAAGTTATTTACGGGTCAGCGGCTCCACGGATATAAACTGCCTGTACGTCCATATCGCATCTCGTTACCTGTGAATTGATGTCAATGTGCTGACGTTCATTATCATTGCAATTGGCATAGATAAATACATCGTATTTTCTTTAAATACATTGCTCTAAGTGAAATATTCCACCAAGTGTGAAGTCAGCACCGAGAGACACCCAGATGTTCCGTTAAAATAATAAATGGTTTCTAATTGATCACACTATTATTGTATGATTGTGTTCTATGTATGTGTATTTATTATTTTGTCATTTTATCTACAAGGCATCAATGATACGTGGGTTCTAAAGGTCATTGGAGAAGGCCAATCAAGGGCTAAGGACGGAAACATGCTACGTCATTCACCGTTACTCTATATGTTATATGACCGTTATAGTTTCGTTATTTAACGAAGTACTACCATGTTTTGACACTATCTAAAATAAGCTCACCGTTAGGTACACATATCCGGCTGACTAATGTACTTTTGTAGAAGTTAACATTGATATACTTTCAGGGAATATATTTTTCTTGATCATTTAATGTGTTAAGTACTATGCTTGTAATATAACTTGTATGACCTTACTATATCAAAAGCACTATAGAGTAACACAATCAGACACAATTATAGTATTACAACGATGTACATTTTTCATGTAAATGTGCCTTTCATCCTTTGACATATCTCAGGCGACCACCATCCCCCTCCAACCAAAGAGCCACAGCAATGCATATATCTCTCCATCGGGAAACTTCACATTTCCATAATCCATAAAACATCAAATACAGTGAAACGTGATAAATCATGTATGTTCTCTGTACAATTTCGTTTAATTTACTTTCATGGTTTCAATCAACGTTTCAGTGTATTCAGTTATTTATGGTGATCGAACATCGACAGATCGTAGGTAATCAGGTTACTCTTATCAATAAGTGCTGCTGTTAATTACTCTATGAGGAGGCAATGGAGAGGACAGTTAGTATCACCAGACTAATGTCATGTCTAAGAATATGGTGAGAGGATTACACTAAGTAATGGGTGTATCTGTATGGCGGGTGTATCTGTATGCCATGGCGGTGTATCTATATGGCGGTTGTTCATGACAGAAGGTCAAATTCAACACAACCTTCCGCTGTATCATGATTGTTTTACTTTCATAGGCATTAGCCTGCAGGCTGAGGCGTTACTTCCACGGACATTTGATTGCAGGGTGAGGTGTCCTATGACAAGATTGACGCGGAAGTGATACTCCTCAAATTCGGAATCGCAATCTTCAGAAGCAGATGCTGCCTCATGAGTTACGGCATGCGTTACGGCATGCTGTGAACATGGTTTCGTGTATAATGCCGCTGTCTAGCACCATCAGTCATTGTACATCTAAACTTCTCTGCATTTCACGAATAAGAACCGTACTGTAGTCCGGACGAAAACCAGCGCGTACTTTATACCTTTACTATAACAGGAAGTGACGTAATACTTGTGTTATGCATGGACTTCCGGTACGACCATTTGGTGAAACGCAGGCTTTGACAAATATGTTCTATTACTTACCAGTTTGGAAAATATATATACGTCGTTAAGTATTTTACTGTCGCTTCTGTAAATTGGTTCCCATGCGTTTCAAGTGCATGTGGAGTTATCGCATTTGAATTCGGGATGTCTTGGAAGATTTCTTTGATTTGAATCATGCAGAGGCATAAACAGTTAAACTATCCTTTTCTATGCATTAGGAAATTCCTAAAATCAGGCAATCTAGGGATTATATGCCAGGGTGAACATAGCTCAACTTCTTACAACTCTTTCTGGTAGAACGACTAAATGCATTTAACCTGTAATATGTTAAGTGGACACCCTCCTATGCCCGCTCGCTTCAATGTACTGGCATGTCATTGTCCAACAATCACAGTCAATGCAAATTTCTTTTAAGAACTATATCTTCTTGCAAATTCGTCATTGATGCACAGTTGGTGCTGATGATTAAAGACGAGTATTTCTAATTGACAAATGAGCTGAAAGAAGATGCACTTGGCTCAATGACGTCACGTCAGATTTTACGAAACTATTTTAATTATCCGAATTTACACCATTAGCTAGAAATATGGTTGAATTTTAGGCACCTCTGCTGAGCAGATAGAGTACACGTGTATGCATATGTTGTTGAAGTAGTACTCCCTGAATGTTTAATAATATTCCAGGACATCCGATGTGTTCTATTAGGATCCTGGAATACGACAGCTAATTATCACGAACTCCCTTGACCTAGATGAAAATATCGAATATTTTTTTAAGTCAATAATATAATTCGGTATAATATTTAATACATATGCGATTGAAGTTGGTAGCAACATACATTATTGAGCTGTGTCCCACCTCGTGATATAGTGATACTATGCTTAACAGGTCCATTGAAATATAATACAGCTTGCATTGGTATATTCTGATCGTATCAGAGAAAACAAATCAATGCTTCATTACGTTCACAGATATATTAAGTTTCCTCATATGACTACACGCTATCTCGGTTCTAATTAACCCCTCCCCGCTGGATTAGGAACATAGACTGTCCTTTAGGGCATCTACGCTTTCCTCCAGAATGGAGACGGTTAATCTGACCTACATTTAAATTGAACCAATTTCAAGACAATAGCAAATTATTCATGTATACCAACAGCTGCCATAACTATTGTTTGGACATAAATGGTTTTAATATACTTTATATCTATATCATGTTAGTGATCATTACAAATATTAATTAATATACTGGGCTCTTGAAATTTTGATTTCCAGCTGCCACGTGTTTTTTATCATTAAGAGCAATGCGCATGGACTGCTACCTGATATATATAGAGTAGGAGGAATGTATGATGCCGGTTTCATAGTATTTCAGGGACATGGTCATAGAGGTGATCTGTGCCCTGTTCTACAGACACTGGTAGCCCTACACGCGGCATCATCTGAAACACAGACCACATCCCTACGCCAGCGTTAAGTAGTCGTAGTAGCGCAGTGGTAGAGCGTTTGGATTTCAGAGCCAAAGGCCTCGGCTTCAAATCTCATCTTGGGATCCCGGCAACAATGTTCGCGAAAGTTACCTTTATGATGCATTGTCTGGTACTGTGGCGATGTCAGTATCAGTCGACGCTCGCAATTGCAAGTTTACTTCAACATTCAGCGCTATAGTTGTTCTACCCTAAACAACCCGCCGTGATGTGAATTAAATACTATTGGAAGCGACTCTACACCCCAATTAAAACAGAAGAAAGACATAAGTGGATATATCATCCTTGTTTCGGAAGATATACGAGAATCGTAATGCCTGCGGTATATACGTTATACAGTAACTCTTGTAGCGCTGCGATCGTTCTCTTGAACAGGACGGATACTGAACAAGAACTACTTATATGTGTGTAACAATAAGACACAGTAACCACGGTTGATACTGATGGAATAATGCTGACACTAAACACCAGGTGCAGCGCATTCCCCTAGTATATCTAATGGGTAATGAACTCTTAGTGTATCATGTCTTCGTACATTACAACCCAACATCCACTATACAGGGAACACGCCAATGCACCGCATCTGATCAGACCTAACTGCACTGTGTGTCCAGTGCTCTGACCGAGAGAAGTTCTATGTTCTCATGATAATATGCAGGAATTAATTTAATTCCTAACCCCATGTGGGTTTATCTTGGTATTTGAAATTGTACTTAGTACATAATTGATTTGGCAGGTGTTTCAATGAAGGAAATTACTTGTAGCTGATTGCAATTGAATTACTTCTGTCAAGTACAGAACGCCTTTACACTTAGCTGCTGACATTGGTGAGAATCATGACATGCATTTACAATTAGCTACGCACTAATAGACGATTATTAAGTTAAAACGCCTATATACGTAGTTTACTTAGTTAAATCGCCTATAGTAGCATTTCGAAGGACTATATAATATAGTATATATGCATGGGACGGCATCTCATCGGAATAATTGCAACGTTCAATTGTTGATACGCATACATTAATTAAAAGAAAGAAATATCAACATTGTGTGGCTCTAGGCCTTGCCTTCTCTTCTTGGATAAACCGATGTAATCATGCATACTACAACAGTTTTTCATATCCTGGGATTGGTTGTGGGTACACATATGCTACATTTAAATTGCCACGTTTCAAAGGATTACGCACCAAGAAAGTATCATTGGTCACTTGCACACTACGTATAATGAAGTACATCTTCAGTCGGTGAAGAATGAATTCCAAGTATTAATGAATCAATCAGACTCCGCCACTTCCGGTCTACTCGTTTTCCTGTGCTACTGACCCCAACCTCAATCAAACCCGGCCTAGACGTCTGATCTTTCAATTAATTTGGATTAAATGTCTTGACCGAATGCCTGTTGGAAGGGATCTAACTCCATAAAAGTGTACAATACCTAACACGCGTCAGAGCTATAGTTGACTGCCAACCTTAAGTTTATCCCGAGGATAACATATAAATAACTGCACATAAACATGTCCAGTATTGTCTCGACGATTGACGTCTTTAGCATGCTGTGGCTGCTGAAGTAATCTATTTGACTGTTTAAACCATTATCGGTTATTAATAGGCCTAATACTAATACACTATGATTCTGCGACTTTGTTAGATCCTGTTGAATAAAGAAAAGACAACATGATGATAACTGGATTTGCTTTACATCATTACTTACACACATACGACGAAAGTCACAACTATACAATCGAGTTCAAATCAATGCAATAGGTCATTGTTTGTATTCATTATAAATGTGCATTACTTTCTAGAGTTACTCTCTACTATGGTAATACATTTGAATGCATTCATTATATTTTGCATTAATATTCGCTACAATACTATTGCCTCCGGATGTAACGCAATGCTTCAAAGCTAGGTGTCCACTTTGCGTAAAAAAAGCTCGATGTGTATGACATAATCTAGCGGGCCACATATCAAAGTGTACTCAGTACCATTGATGCACATATTCGTATTACGATCAATGTCAATTCATGAACTATTTCCGTATTCTTGACTTTTCAATATCAAGTAGTGATCTCACTATTTCAAAGGTTTGTATATAACATATGAAGTATGATATGTTATTTTAATTATCATAAGGCCGGGAAGGAAGAAACATATTGTATTTCTAAATGTCAAATTCATTTCGAACGATGTATGAAAATTAATACGATGTTGAAATTTGACACGGCCATCTCCAAACTTAAATAAATATGACACATCTGTACTGTATATGTTGTATTATTAATCCACATAGTAATTTCCCTACTGTACTCTCGCCAACACAGTTACCATGTTACCACGGCATATTACCATATGCAGATCATAATTAGTCTGGCAAAATTTAAGCAATCGTATATTTAATTATAAGATACAGTTTTGATAAAATAAAGTTAAATATGGACGCTTACCTTCAGTTTACCTGAACAGTTGTTTGTGTGTGTGTGTGTGTATGTTATGTGTGTGTGTGTGTGTGTGTGTATGTTGTGTGTGTGTGTGTGTGTGTGTGTGTGTGTATGTGTGTGTGTGTATGTATGTTGTGTGTGTGTGTGTGTGTGTCTGTGTGTATGTTGTTTGTTTGTGTGCGTATGTGTGTGTGTGTGCATGTATATGTTGTTTGTTTGTGTGTGTGTGTGTGTGTGTGTGTGTGTGTGTGTGTGTTCGCTCACGCGTGTGTGTGCGCGTGCGCGCACCTTATAGTATTGTAACGCCTTCATTGGAAAACATATGATCTGTACTCTTTGAATTAAAACCACTTCCTGTCATGATTATAATCTGAGTTGCACCTTACATCTGGACACAGTTCTTCAATATTAGTTTTGATGACTTATGGTTGTAGATTGTATGTAGTTATGGTATTCAACACTTTCATAATTAAGATCATGTTTATAATTTTAATAACCACTTTCCGATTCGGTGTTGGCTGGAGACCAATGATTTCTAGTCAATCATTTGTATGAGCCAATTAATACTAAACTAGATGCCTGCAGTTGTACACGTTTACCAATAAATTATATGTCATTAGTAATATTGCTACAGTTTTTACCGTGTAAACTTGCCATCGTCGAAATCCATGCCACTATGCGAACTTACTATAATATACTTATACATATGACGGACAGCATTAGGCCGTATATATCTAGAGACCAATTCAGCAGCTAACGGACATATCTCATACAATAACGTTTTCGATCAAAGCCATAACGAGCAAGTGCGAGAATACACTCTAAGCTGCGAAAACAATATTTCTTACGTAATGCCACAGGATCGTGTGCTAAAGAGATGTCCACATGCGATGCTGCATTGAATACATTGTCGTTATGGGAGCCATTACTTTAATCAGTTATTCCCTCCATGCATATCAACGATAGTCCGTCGAAGATCAAAATAAAGAAATGTTCAATCATTAATGTGCATAGTATTAAGAATTCCCGGTGAACACTGATGTAATTCACTGGCATGCTATGGTGCATGTTTATCTGCAATGGACAATAAAACGAGTTAATGTTTTACGCACCAATGAGAACAGAAACAGTGCAGGGAGACTTCGACCTTGTTTATGTAATTAACCTCGACATTCCACAATCCCAGCAACTTCGTGACATCTCGGGGCGATATGCGCCAGTACCGCATTGCTCTAGGTTTCCGCTGACAAACGGCCATACTCTTGATACTCTTATCAAATTTTGATACCAATCAAAATGCTCGTTATAAAACGAACTAAAGAAAAGTAATCCCAGTATTGTTTCATAGTTTATTATTTAAAAACAATCTATAACATGGTTCGTAAATGTTCACTAGAATTACCTGTTATAAGCATTGTAATGTGAAACTAATTAATTCACTGGAAGTGCATATAATACGCACTTTTGTAAAGTCGATATGCATGTATATTTGTTTGCGTAAGAATACATCTATCTTTACGGCCTCGAGGTGGCCCTTCCAATGAAAGTGCTGCTGCTTTGAAATTTAAGAAATCCAATTCTACACCATTTCTGCTCAGATTTCAATGGGATTTTCTATTGTATGTATACCTGTAAAAGTTGACTAGCATTCGCTCATTTCCTTAGGACCTCTCACACATTTCCGAACGCATATCTAGGGATGTCGCTTGATTTGATATTCCCATTAGGGCAAAAATGCATTGGAGGATGTGGTCTTATAACCTCATTTTCGACAGTGAACTAGAGTCATTATGTAGCCTACTTTCACTACAAAACAAACGGTGAAAATATATCTTAAAGACTTCACACAGAACCAACTCATTACACGAACATGTTGAATCCTGTGACATGTGGGAAAACGTTAATTACGTTTTGGAAAAAATATATCGGTACTTGGATGCCGTTTTTAATGAAAAACTATGGGTATTGTTCCCCTAGGTATATATCGCTATACCTTATTCTGTTCCTATCATAGCTGCCATTGACAGACCATGTGCTCAATTAGTTTTATATTCTAGATCTGCATATAATTAAACTAGCTATATTTCGCATGATAGTGTTCCTATAGCTATCCCGCCAATATGTATCGGCAGCCTTGACACGCAAACTGGTAAACGTTGTGTTTGTCTGTCTTCGGAATGACCTAACGAACTCACAAACGTCCGCCATGTCAATCAAATTGATGTATTCCTCCAGCGAACTACTAACCCTAACCGTCTATAGTGTATGTATGTCTAATTGGACTATAGAAATACTAATGGTAAGACGATTCCACATTACAATCATAAATCAATCATATACTCTGCTGGGAGATACAATTTCCCTGTTACATAGAGAGTGTCTGGTACTCGTTGTAGTATGGATATCAAAGACGCGTCATTTACATGATTAATACGCTCTAAGGTGTCCGGGTATAAACCCAGCAAACACACACCTAACTACGTACGAGAGTATATGATAGAGGATAATTGGCTGGGGATGTATCACACACAATAGCAACCTTGTAGCGACAACCACTTAGACATGTATACTTCCGCTGGGATTTTGCAAATTAAATTAGTCTACCAACATTGATTGGTGCTTGTAAGAAGGACGCCATTTACATTATTTTCAAATTGTATTGTATTATTAATATTTGCATAACCAAGAGACTGTTCATATCATACACAAGTTGTAGCAGTTACTCAAAATATATATACTCGATTATCTAATGCTCCGATATCAAGTATACTAATACTGTCATGCTTACTGTTGTGTCTATTGTGTAATGACGATCCTCCCAGATAATTATGTCAAGCAACATATTGTAAGCATACTGTGTGTGTGTGTGTGTGTGTGTGTGTGTGTGTGTGTGTGTGAGTGTGTGTGTGTGTGTGTGTGTGTGTGTGTGTGT
>JAVCKZ010077542.1:0-13050 GCA_034780755.1 Lepetodrilus elevatus
TAGTAGTAGTAGTAGTAGTAGTAGTAGTAGTAGTAGTAGTAGTAGTAGTAGTAGTAGTAGTAGTAGTAGTATTTATGGAAAATGAAATAAAAGGTTCTGTGAAAGATTGAGCAACATACCTTGCACTCGCATATGTATAAGTTATTCTTCTACATTTTAATTTAGTCGCATAAAATGTTAAGGCATTACATTAATTTATGGTTTCGTTTATTACATGGTTTCGGGACTATTATTTACCTAAGAATTTACTGAAATGTAACCCTGTATTGCTGGTTTGTTTTGAAGGATCGTCATCAAAATGTTAACTAACTTTAAGTACAGTATTTCCTCAATAAGAGCACACACTGTATATGTGCATGTGTCTAAGACACTTTCCCTGTGTCTATGCCATATGAATGCCTGTGATTTGTCTTGCATTGTACACAGCCTAGTCTGAAAGCCACAGAGAATAATAAAATCACCGTATAAATAGCCGCGGGATTGACGGAAAATTGGGACTATGAACAGGTTGGCATGACACCTTTTGTCCTCAATAAAGAAAACATTTTGTTTACCGTTAGAAATCCGGCAATATGAGTACAATATATAGAGACAGACAGTCATACCGTGTTCCTGAAAGACGGACTTTATGAAGGGAAAGTATGCGTGCATTAAATGTATTTGTATGTTCCGCTTAAATGATCCGCTGCAATAAGACCGCGCACAACAGGTAGCAGCTACCACGGTTCTTATGGATTGGGACCTCTCTGTGGTCTGGTTTCAAAGAAGGTTTCGCCTTGCCGGAGGATCAGTGAAATTCAATTTCGCCATGACTTAAAAGAAGGATATTCTGTACTTGGGCTACCAAAAAAAATGGAAAGCTGTCGATATTTACCGTGATACTAGGTGCGAGGACGTACTGTACATGTGTGTTGGATATATGTTCAATATTGAGGACATTAGCACATCTTTTGGCGCTACTGATTGGTGTGTATATGAGTGTGTGATGTGATAGACTGGAGAAACGTACTCTGTGTGGATTTATATTTTACCCGATTCTAATGCGAATTATTCGCTAATATAAGGTTTATACACTTACTTTATCGAATTGAACAATGAGATTTAAACATAGTTTTATTCAGCAAAGAATGAGGATTGGTAAACCAGCTGTACAGCTTATTTCAATACAATGATTCAATGTATATGTAATTGTTTCGTATTTACAAATGTAAATGGTACATCTAAGCCTTTGCAAATAGTTACTACTCATAAATAATGGTTTGACTAACATACGCATTATCATTATTAGTATGCATAATGCTAAAATAGTTTATTAAATAGAAATAGTTGTTAAATGGAGTGTTTTACCAAATAGAAAGGTTAGAAATATTGATATCATTATTATTAGCTATGTGACAAAATTAACGTCCCATGTCATATTATAGTGGTGTACATTCCACTCGTCTTGTTTTATCTTATCGCCTACATGTAGTCGCGCTATCTTCTTCCACACAAAGCAGTTAGATGTAATGCTACTACAGTATACTAAAGATGGATAATGGCGCAACACTCCTAAAACTCCTAATGACTTTTAAAGTTTGTCTTCTGTGAATTCTACAAAATATAGTAGACTGGCATACTAGAGAAAAACTATATGAACGTATATTTATATACTTTGACAATGCTATATTGCTGTATTATTATGATTATTTTAAGAAAATATTTCGTAAATATTTAAACTAATCATAAACTAATTATCAACAACACTATAATAGGAAGTTTGCAAATTATATCTACACTCACTTGAGTTCGACATAAATATTAAAACTGAAAACGTTAAGCGTATCTGATATGTTTCTATAATGCTGACGCCCCTCCCAACCTTTGACTACTCAAACAGAATGTTCGCACAGGACAAAGTGATTCCTCTAGTCGTAAGTTCTGCATACAAGTATGTACAGCACACAGAGAATTATCTACAGTTTAGCATTGCCAATACAGCCACTTCACGCTGAGAACGGCCTAAAGAAATGCATTATGTTTGTTCTGTAGTACACACTATAGAAACCATGTCTTTGAATGACGCACAGTAAACTACAGAGGGCCGACCCCCTTACCATAGTCATGTTGGCCCATAGCGCTTAGGCTAGTATTGAAATGATACCAAATGCTATTGGGGTATCACAGGCTTGTCCGTGAATAGGTAGTCATAACTACACAGTGTTTTCCCATATGGAGAGAGGAGTTGGAACAAATTGCTAGGAGAAACTGTTATATTAAACATGGCGGACGCGTAAATCCTGATACGATGGCGTTATGACCATGTAACTATAACAACCAGGTAAGATCGTATATCTTGAAGCTGTTTACTTTACGCCAATTCCATTCTTGGTTTATCCTGTAGTCATTCATGATTGTTTGTACCGTCCATGATTTGTTGTCGTTCATATCTGACATTGAAATCACACCTACCAACGCGTTCTTGTATATTTATACTGTCACTTTACTCCTTGCTTCGGATGTTAGAAGTCGTATTTTGAGGTTGGAATCACGTGGGCTTGAAACATTACTGAGAACAAATAAAGCAAGGGTATTAAATTGTAGTCTTAGTTTCCTGTGTGCATTCCAATACGTATGGTCTTTGACTGGCAGCCATTTTGAAATTTGATGTCACGGTTCATTTGACAAGGATTAGCTGCCATTAGAAGACATCGTTCACTCATTGCAAATGTTTCCTTTTTTGAAATTTTCTTTTTGGTTTATTTTCAGAAACTTGCAAATGAACGGGGTAGAATACACCACGGTCCAACAAGCGCATCCAGTGAGTATAAGAGGCGTCGATTGTGAGGAATGCTAGTATACACAAGTACTCCCATTAAGATTTAGTTGCTGCAAACTTTTAGAGTTCTAAAGTGCAATAAGAATTTAGAAACTAAATAACGAAATATATACTTTTGAAATGCAGGAATAGGGTGCTAGCAACTTATTAGCAATAATTACCAGACAAACTCGTGATGTTTTGATGAAATTGTTACAAATTGCAATGTGTCCAATTCTTGTAGACATCCTTTGTGTCAGTTCTATCTAAACCATCTAATTCGCACAAATCTGTTATGTGTGTTTTCATAAATTATATCGAGTGCTTCAGAAAGGACATACAGAATTAAGTATGTCAAATAGAAAGGATATTTAATGCAGTTTTCTATTACTAGAAGATCCATCGCATGACTTTATTATCAATCTAATTCAAATGAAATCTCGTTTTGAAACTTTTTAATATTTCGACATAGACACGAGCTACCTGACTGTCAGCTTGGTATCTGATTGTAATTAGATGTATTTACTATGAATGTCTTCGTAACTTGTTCCCTCAGGTAGTGACGACAATGTAGATCAGCTGAAGATTCAGCAGGCTATGCTCAGAAGGCAAGAACTTCTAGACAGAATCAGAGTGAGTACCACTGTACAATGACGTACCACCTCCATCGGGGGAGTTCTGGCCCCTAACATTAGGAAACGCGTTGAGTACGAGTTCATGCTCAAGCTAAAGTTTTATAAGGGGATTTGTGGACAAAACTTTGAGTTGAGCATGCAATCGTATTCAAACAGGTTTCTTAATATCCGGACCTAGTTAAATGTTGTCTATGGTTCATTAGTTCATTATGCACTAATGCACATATCATCAGTATTTGTGAGAGTAATCAAAAGATATAGGTAAGAGAATGTGAACAAGAGGGATGGGAGAACAAGATATAATGAAACTATGAGGATGAGCGAGGGAGAGAGGACAATGGAAAGGTGTGTGTGTGTGTGTGTGTGTGTGTGTGTGTGTGTGTGTGTGTGTGTGTGTGTGTGTGTGTGTGTGTGTGTGTGTGAGAGAGAGAGGGAGAGAGATGGGAGAGAGTGAAGAGAGATAACGAAAGAGTGAGAAAGGAGGAAGAGATATGAGGGGCAGAAGTGAGGAAGAAAGAGTAGGGTGAATGAAAAGTGAGAATGAATGGAAACGAGAGACAAATATTAGAGAAAATATAGAAATTTAGTGAAATGGGGATAGAGAAAGGAAGACATATAGGTACAAATGTATATCTTAATAGTTGACGTACATACGGAAGCTATAATCATGTATGGTAGGTCTCGCATATCCTGCATGTTCGGGCTTCTGTGATGGTTTTCTTGTTGCAGTTTGAATCAGTACGTCCGAGATCTCAGACAGAACGACGACGGTACACGCCCACACCAATCCCCCCTCCCTCCAGACACTCACTGCCAGACCTCCACAGACACTACCACTGTAACTACGTCACCAAACAGAAACGTGAGTGTCTTCCCACCTTCCCACCCAGCTAGCAATACCAGTGTGTCTGACGTCAGAACTCCGCATATTCTCTGAACGGACTGAGATGCAGTCTAATATACTTTTAAAACAGGGTATCGTTTCTCGAAGCTCTCATATCTACTACGAGACCATAAGAACTCTCGTAGCCATCTCTAATACATGGGGATCGTGCACTTACGAGAGCGCTATGGTCTCATAATGGAGATGAGAGCTTCGAGAAGCGACACCCTGCCCTCTAGATTCCGAAACCTTTTGAGCACGATTTTGTGCTCAAGTTAAAATTTTATATGGGGATTTGTGAACAAATTCTTGAGTTGAGCATGAGTTTGTGGTCAAGGGATGTTTCATTATCTCGGAGCGTTAGTTCTTGTGTCAATAGTGACTGGGTGCCTTTTCCTTTTCGATATTGTAGGCCTATATCGTGTTAATACTTTTGGCAAACGCTAGTCCTTGTCAAGGACGTGTCGTAGCAATCAATTCTATTTTTGAAAAATTGCTAGTTCTCCAAAGTCATAAAGAAATCGAAAAGATAGCTACGAAACGTCTTTGAAGTTTGACAAGGACTAGGCAAACTAAACCCCTCCAACGTTTTGGACAAAGATCAGTACACTCCTGTACACTATGGCCTAACTCTAAGCTAACCGTAGCACCAACCTTATAACCTTATATTAGTAATGTTGTAACCTATGGCAGGAATTACGGTTACCGTAGCGTTATGCCATTGTGTACAGGAGAGCCTAGTCTGATGAGGTAATCTTGTATTCCCTGTCTAACGATACGTGCTCTACAAGACGTAATGAGTACTTGACGGTGTACATGTATTTGGGTGGTAATGACGGAGTCCTGTTTGACATACAGACCATGGAGGCCCGGGTTGTGGTCCCCCACCCCCAGGAAGTGCCCCTGGCCCCACCCGACCCCACTTCGAGGACGGGGAGAAAGGTTCTGGTATGAGAGTGGTGGTTGTGGCATATTTTCACCTGTAGATTGTGATCGGCACCACTGACCCACACTTGATGCACAGATGAGGATGCTCCGTTAGGAGTTGTCCCCCCCTGTCTGCTTTCACTTCTACACCACACTCACATTTCTCTTCTGTTCTGCGATACCACTGTCTTCAGATTGTCTTCCTTCAAAAGAATGCGATTTTAGATAAAGGTTTTGCTTACGTAGTAGTTAGAGATAAATTCATTGTCATTGAATGCACATCTTAATCAAAGAGTATAGGCGACAAGTGTATAACATCTTAAAAGAGTACATGTATGATTAACAAAATGATATAATAATGACATTTTCAACTTGATACTCTTTTCTTAAATAATATGTATATAATAGTGTAGATATCTAGTTAACATTGTAGGCTACGTGTCCAACATAATTCTGAAACTTAATATTATTTTATATGTTTGTTAAAATATTTTTCATTATTTTTAGGAATTATTTCAAACCCAGAGGCAGATACCAGTATGTCTCAAATAAAGCACGTGATCGAGCACAAGTTCAAACAGCCAGAGACTCAGGTCCAACACTACACGTTACCTCAAATAGTCACGCCCCCTCCTATCATACAACAGCCAACCATCATCCAGCCCTCGATCATCCAGTCTCCAATCATCCAGCCTCCTGTGATAGCCCCCCAGTACACGGCGATACAGTCACCCCCCATCATCGCCACGGCAATGCCGCAGTACCAGACTCTGGATTGGATGGGGCCCAGACCCGTGGAGAAGGAGAAGGGAAGTCTGTTCAATAAAAGTGGTACGTTGTTGAAGCTTTTTACTTGTAGTTCACTTGGCGGGAAGGACGAGGAAGCATGTGACTGTGTCTATGCCGTAGTTCTTGGAAAGCAGTTTTTAGTAAAGTTGCATATTTGGATTTAATGACTAATCAGTCTTGGATTTCAATAATGGTTATCATGTTCACGCCGTCGTTCTTGAAATGCAATATTTCGTAACGTTGGATACTAATACATGTACTTGATTCTAAGAACTAATGTCTTGATTTCAATAAGGTCACCATGTCTACGCCGTCGTTCTTGAAATGACAAACTTCGTAAAGTTTGATACTTGATTCTAAGAACTAATGTTTGGATTTCAATAAGGTCACCATGTCTACGCCGTCATTCTTGAAATGACAAACTTCGTAAAGTTTGATACTTGATTCTAAGAACTAATGTTTGGATTTCAATAATGGCCACCATTGGTGTCACCATGTAAAATCAAAGTCTGACAACGTCTCGTTAAGAGCTTGAACTACCGTATTCAGAAATGTGGTTAGCATAAAAGGTGATGGTTCAACACATATCGGTACCTTGACTTCCAAATAGTCTACAAACGTTGCTATTTTTTTCTGATAAAAGAGACTTTCGTTGCAATGTTGTATATTTTTAAGGAATCATCAGCATCAGAATCCACGGTACCAACATCAGATTAACATGTATTTACCCATATCCCATGCACGTCGCACCTTCTAGAATTCATGGATATGATGATGATGCAAAATGCACAAATGCACCACATGGCCATGCAGCAGATGATGGTGAAGAACTTGAACCCGCCTCAGCAGCCGATGATGTCTCCGGTTGTAGCCGGCGCCCCTCCCGTAAGTACCTCCTCCCGGCCCCGCGTTTACACTCTCCTCTCCTGCGTGTTGTAGATTTCATGGACATGATGATGTTCCAAAATGCTCAGATGCACAATATGGCCATGCAACAAATTATGGTAAAGAACCTCGCCCCTCAACAGGCGCCGGTCTACCCTGTAGCTGCCCCAGCAATGGCTCCTGAGCCATACGTTGTAAGTGTCTGCCTCCTGCCAATCAGGTTGTACGTCTGGATGAACTGCACGTTATAGTTCTTGACATTGAACCATACGTTGTAAGTGTCTGGCTCAACTATGCGTTGCAATTATATAAGTGTCTGCCTTCTGCCGATCAAGTTGTAATGTATCTGGCTGAAATATATGTTGTAACTCTAGTTCATCAGATTGGAGCCATGCGTTGTAAGTGTCTGGCCGTACTATAAGTTCTAATTATATAAGTGTCTGCCTCCTCCCGTCATTAGGTTGTACTGTATCTGGCTGAACTACTAGTATACGTTATAACACTAGTTCATCAGATTATATAAGTGTCTGCCTCCTGCCAATCAAGTTGTATCTGGTTGAACTATACGTTTTAACTCTAGTTCTTGACATTGAACCATGCGATGTAAGTGTCAGCCTCCTGCCATTATGTTGTGCTGTAGCTGGCTGAACTATACGTTGTAACTTTAGTTCTTGACATTGAACCATACGTTGTAAGTGTTTTGTTCTTGCTATAATGGCATTATGCTGTACTTATCTGGCTGAACTATACGTTATAACACTAGTTCTTGACATCAGATTGGAACCATACGTTGTAATATGTCAATCAAGTATTTGGCTGAACTATGTCTTGACATCAATCTAGTTTCGTCTTATAGTACTGTTGCATGGTTTCGTTCTTGAACATTAGGAAGCTGTTATTAAAATGGACGCTATATGCAATGGAGTTTTATTAATGGGCAATGTCTATAATAGTCTTAACTTCCACCCCAATACAACCCTGTACTAATCTGATGAACTATAACGTTAGAAGTGTAGTTCTTGACATCAAATTGATCCATACGTTGTAAGTCCATTACCGGTAAGTGTTAACCGTGATAATTAGCTGTGTTGTATTTCTCATGTATTGACTGATGTTGAGTTCTGTTAACCCTCTGCGTGCTATGTTATGTGCAGTATCCGCGGCCAGTATACCACCACCACTATGGTGCAATGGCGGCCCCGGCTGCCCCGGCTATGTACCACCACACAGCCATGCCCGGAGCAAGTTTCCCGTCCTATGACGCTTCTATGTGAGTTAAACACAGCTAGTCTTCACTAACACCACCAGGAGACAGCCCTGGTAGTCATCCTCGACACACAGACTATGTCGTCTCTTTCGTACGCTATATTTCGTATGTTTGAGGAAGTTCTGTGTTTAGAGGATGAATCCTAATAGGTCAGCTTAATTCTAAACCATTCTCTGTTTCATTTATATGTTTACTCTTTATAACATAGATATAAAACTTATATATAGTAGTAATATTGTAATTGTTTAGATAATAGAAATAGATCTAGTTATTAACATAAGACTTGTTATTGTTTTTATCGAAAAAATAATACTGATCTAGGACTTGTTTCTAATAATATTTTTACATCCGCTAATTCTAAACCATTCTGTTTAATTTATATTTTTACCTTTTATAGCATAGATATTAGTATAACATTTACATGTTTGTTTGGAGAAAAGAAATAGAACTAGTGATCACTAAAAGACTACTAGTATTTAGTTTTCTAGAATACTAATACTGATTTGGAACTTTGTTGTAATAATATTCTTACGTCCGTTTCACAGCATGCATAGAATTTACCAAGTAGAAAATATAGTTTAAATAATATAAAATATAACAACAGCAAAACTATATGCCTAGTTAACTCCGTTTAAGTAATCTAACCTAGTTCTTTAACCAAATTTTTAACCTAATTTGTTAACCAAAAGTGCAACCAAATACTAAACTACATCTGATGGATGCATACCGGTAGTAATAATAGCGTCTTTATTATACTAATTTACGGAAATCTATAACATAGTATTTGCTAGCAATTGTATAGTGCTTACTAAAAGACTATTAAAGTTAGCAAACAAACTATATTGTTACATAGATCTAACTGTTAAAGAAATACATTGTATACGTAATTCATATTTTACTTAATAAGAAAATATATATTTATGAAAATTAGATTACACCTTCTTGAAACAGTATAGCCAAGTAAAAATATATACCTTAAAATATATATACAGTACACTGATATAACGCACTGTGTTAACATGCACTAAAAGTTAAATATTAATGTTTGGCTTGAAAGCATAGAAATCTAAGATATATTATTTTTTACAACCATTTCTAGATTTGCATTCGTCTATGAACAATGGTATTGGAATGCTATGAGTGTATTATCTTCTATACTAATGGTGATATGTATATTACGATCTGGCCCCGAGATTACGAAACTTTTTGAGTACGATTTCATGCTGAAGCTCAGACATTATATGGGTATTTGAGAACAAAACTTTGAATTAAGCATGAAATCGTACTCAGAAAAGTTTGGTAATTCCGTGGCCAAATTTCTATTCTTGTTATTATTATTTACAGGGGTGGTTTTTATCCTTTTCAGTAAAGGGTCACGAGGTCATCGAGGAGGTGAGTGTAGCGGTGTGTTTGATGTGTACTAATAATGTCTACTTTATTTCAGGTATTCCATGTTCGGCCTTTTGTTATGACAGCCACTCATTAGTATTATTATTTATTGCACAATCTGATTAATTTGTTTCATGATATAAGCTTTTCCAATTTTAACATTCATGAGAATCTTGAAAGTTTTGTTGTAACATATTCTGGAAAGGTATAAGCCTATATCAAACAATAGTTCCAGACAAATCAAAATTAATAAGTACATGTATGTGTACGAGTCCTATTATATGACGTTGTAGACGTTAGTAATAACATATTAATATTAATAACATAATTTATGTTTACAGAGTCAACCGATATATACAAAAATCCCAACATGACGATAGATGATGGATCCAACTATTATGTGTACCACTGACGTCTAGAGAACACAAGTTGACCTTGAACTTTTATACCTTGACCCTGGGACGTTGCCATAGCGATGAACCAAGGAGAGTCTTCCACTCAGAGCCATAAATTGTTCTGAACCAATCATATTAGTCTGTCGTTTAAACTGCACCACTCATATGCTGAATCTCGTGGCGTCATGAATCTGATTGGACAGTTCAAATAGTGTAACATGTGATAACATATATGATTGGTCGGTATGGCCTATCTTCTTGTCAGAGTGCATGGCTGTGATGTTTGCGGAATGGGTGCCAAGACATTCCATGTATTTGAGATTTATTCACTTCCCCAAACATGAGGACTATTACTATGCTGATAGCAAAGTCGCCAAACTATAGTATCAGCTGATCTGTTCGTTTTCGATATTTTCGTATTTATAACAGAAGTTTATACTCAGCAAGGTAGGCCTAACTGTGATATAATATGTGATATAATGTATGTGATTTAAAGCATACGAGGTCAAAATTTAAAGTAATTAATTGTTGTATACATACTTAGTAGGCAATTACTATTTTCTTGTAGATTTGGAAACATTGAATTTTGGTACAATATTTATTTTACAAAATATATTATATCCCCACTCAAGTCAGGTGTACATATCTGGTGCTACACCAAGCATTGTTTAGTTGTACAGAATAGAGAAATCATTAATATATTCTTGAAATTCATACAACCATCAAAGATATCCTAGTACTTACGATATTCAATAGAATTAAAGCCTATTTCATTCATTTCCCTTATTTATAACAGCTGCTCAACAAGATATGCAAAATAACTGTATCAATCGAAATTCATAGTTGCAATTGAATTGAATATAAATTTACGTATTTTTGTACATATTTGAGAAATAAAATGCAATGTAGAAATATTCATTGTTATTTTTTTAATAACTGAACGCTAACATATTCTGTATAATTTTATTTTTTTATACTTTCTCAGTAGAATTCTTTCTATCGTAGCTCTAGTTGCCCTTAGTTTCTAACGAACGCACCACACTTCTACTTTCAGTTTCGCTTTTCAGCAAGTGCTTCTATAATTATATTTTATTTTATTGCACTCACCACTAACCCTAAGATTGTATTAGATGAAACGTGGAAGGCTCTCACTTGGAATTCATTGTTTGCAACTTCCGGTTCAATAAAATATTCAAATTCAAATTCACTGGATCTGTCATCTTATTATCATGTTCCTGTAATAAATTCATTTTAGAATGTATTTGTATTGCCATGATATAGATATAATAATGATTAAGATTGAAAGAGCTTTCCATTGCTTCGCTTAAATATGCACCAGTATTGTTGTTCTTATTATCATCATCAGCATCATCATCATCATCATCATCATTATTATCATCAGTATTATTATTATTATTATTATTATTATTATTTACTTCATATATCTAGCTTCTGCCTTATATTTAACTGACTTTTTATCTGAATACCGATATTTTGCGAAGGCTTTTAGTTCAATCATAGTGTGTGTGTGTGTGTGTGTGTGTGTGTGTGTGTGTGTGTGTGTGTATGTGTGTGTGCGCGCGCGCGCGCGTGTGTGTGTGTGTGTGTGTGAGTATGTGTGTGCGTGCGTGTGTGTGTGTGTGTATGTGTGCACTCGCCAGACCATAGGTGTAAGTGTGTGTATAGACCTACATTAATGTATGCTTTCATACTTTCATTTGTATTTTTGCATTGTATTTTGTATTCATGTTTACGAACATTTTGTCACAATAGAAACTGTTGATTTTCTCATTTTCCACTGAGTTTTTCTTAAACTAGTACTACTTTTTACGTTAGTACATTAGTTACACTGCATACTACACCTTATAGTGATGTCCAGTCATTAGTTTCACTAGCCTAGTTCACTAGTTTAGGATTGGACTATTGATTTTAGTTGGTTTCCCTGCATACTAATACTTTGATAATATTTTATAACATTATCTTTGTAAACCAAACCCATTAACACAGTATAGGCTATAGTTTCTCGAAGCTCTCGTATCTACTACGAGACCGTAAGCAGTGAAACACCCTCGTAGCGATAACACATGGCGATCGGACACCTACGAGAGCGCTATGGTCTGATAGTGGATATGATCATGAGAGCTTCGAGAAACGATACCCTGGTTGAAGTTATTATATATCTTCTGTTACATTTGCATCGGCTGTACATACATGAGGCATTATAAACCAAGACATGGCCTTTCCAGACACAAAGCAACTGAATTTCAGATTGCCTTCTTATTTTAAAACGTTCTCACCTATGAGGAATTATACAGTGAGTGCATGAGTGAATAGAGTTTACCGTCCCTGCGGGAATCGAAATTATACAGACAGTATGGCAGCTCGGTTTTCCCCAGCTTATGAACTCTCGCCAAGCTGGAGGCAACCAGAGATGCCATAAACAGCAGTACCTCTGTCTAATCCTGGGTGGAGAGGGTTAAGAATACCGAGGAATCGTGTACATGTATATTACGGCGTGTTTTGTACTTGGATTTTGTCTACGTGTTCACCCTACACATCATTTATAAGCAAAACTGCAAACCATACAGATTACCACTTCTAAGCCAGAAGATCTGCCACAGCGGATGTGGGTAAACAAGTCCACAAAGACATTATATTGACATACAAATATTGTTCAGAAAGTGCTATCTTGACCGCCTTGACCCTATGGAATGGACACTCAGTCAACAAAATACTAATATCAATATACTATATATAGGCCTATTTATATGATCAAAGTCATGCATACATGTTTTTGCAGTTATGAGTGCTTCCGTAACTTCGTATATCTGTATATGCATGTGAACTCGTGTGTTGACTGTTATGAGAATGGTTTTATTCAGTGGTCTGTTTAACTACATGAAGGTTTGCCAAGTGGTGGAACTGATTCATTGTGTTTGTTGAAGATATAATATATATACATACATACATACATAGATAGATACTTCTCACACCTACATAGTATGTATACATACATACATACATACATACATACATACATACATACATACATACATACATACATACATACATGCATGCATACA
>JAVCKZ010077553.1:0-13049 GCA_034780755.1 Lepetodrilus elevatus
GGCTCCTGCCACAATAGAAAGCGTTGACGTTACAATAGTTGTAGCCTACAAGAGCGTCGTGCAACGGGCACCTGATGGCATCAGTGTGGTCTGACAGCTGATATTGTGATGGCATCAGTGTGGTAGTCTACATACTTGTACTTGTGTAGAAACTGAGGGTGTTCATATTGTATGGGAGCATCATGTCACAGCTCATAGTATACTAGTATCGTGTGCCAAACAGGAGAACATGTACCTTGAACTGAGAGTGCGTTGAGCGGAATGGAAGGATGTTTATTGGTTAGCTGCCTTGTTAGTTGTTATGGAAAGCGTTATATATACACATAGACCATTATATACATCCATGCATTCGATGTGTTTTACACATACTATACTAGTCTGCATATTTCTAGAACTTTATTGTTGACATTATGAATATTTGTGGTAACAAGATAACTGAATCACTTTTGAACACATTCACATGTTTTTACAGTTTTCAGTACCGGTAGGTGTGACAAAACCAGAGTTCAGCTCCACAATTTACATATGAGTTTGAATATGAAGGATATGTTACTGTTAATGTTATATAATGATTTCTAGTCATTTCATTTCACATACAATTGATATAACATATGATTAATGTATTCAATCAATTCTTATCCAAATCAAACCCCAAATCTTGCAACTTTAGCATTTGGGCTCACTTGGCTTAAATACTGATAGTATTACAGGAAATTGAATCATTGTGAGCTTTCATCCAGAATTAATGGTCCATTTGTGCTGAAAAGTCTGATGTCATTGGATATGAAAATTAATGTATCAACTTCTTAAAACCATTTCTTGACAGTTTTTTTATTATAAATATATATTATGACTAACCACAGTTTTAATTATTCTTGGATACATACCAATTATACATATCTGTTATGGAACAACAGTTGTATTAACTATCCTGATAATATTGTTATGAGCATAATCTCCACATATCTGTGTTATATTACTCTGTTATAAAGATTTATCTTTATTTCTTAAGTGTAAACCGAAGTATGGGTTCTAGTCAATTCACCTCACCCATAACCAACCTCTCGTGCAATCTCTTCACAATGCCTGCTGTTAAGTGCTACTTATTTCCATATCTAGTCGCTTGTTTTAGTTGTTTTTAATACGTTTACCTGAGAATTTGGACCAGTATTTTGTTTCTGTCATGTAGCAATGACTGAGGAACATTCCACCAAAGAAAGATACGATCTGCATTTATCTGACTTTGATAACGTGTTCTCGCCACCCTTCTCTCGCTCTTTCTATCTTTGAACTTCAGTGTTCTGAAGCGTATAACCAATATATATCCTCATTTTCCTGTATATCATTTGACTTATTGTCAAATTTTATTAAATGATCTTTTTATGTTTTATTTGCTCTGTACTGTTTTTATTTTTAGCTTTTGTTTTTCTATTACTGTATTGTATTACTATTAGATCTCTATGATTTGATTGTTTGTATTGCATTATATGTGTTGCATTTACTCAGATTTTCTCCACCTAAATATATCCATGTATATTCTCAAGGAAAATACTACAAGCTTGTCTCATTATGAAATACCTCGTTCCTGAGATTTTATTTTCACATTCGATATTTATCCATGTCAGCATTACACAACTGATTCAATGCGACATTTGAGAATTTTATTGAGAATTTAGAATCCTTTATTCTGTTAAATATTCGAAGAAATGTATTCTTTCTTTTTTTTTTACAGATGTTGCTGTATCAAACTTTTCTTGCTTTATTCTATAGTCCTGCTTCTTGTTGGATATACATATATCACCATTATGGGTTATATATCGCCGTATATATCAATGATTGTGGTTTGTACAATAGGGATGGTGTAGGATAATACTCAAGAATTATTTTCACAGTATAAAACATAATTATTGCTTTAAATTTAGTAGTTAACCATTTCTCATTTTGTAAGAATTGTTCATGTTTATGTGTGTGTGTCTGTGTGTGTGTGTGTGTGTGTGTGTGTGTGTGTGTGTGTGTGTATGTCTGTGTGTGCATGTGAGTGTCTGTCTGTCTGTCTGTGTGTGTGTGGGTGTGTGAATATGAATGTATGCATGTGTGTGATTGGTGTGGAAAGTTATCACCCCGGAGAACAGTTCACAATACACACAGCATATCCTATAATTGTTTCAGACCAAAATATGGAAGAATTGTGGTGAAAGTAGATCAACCTGCCTGACCCCATTTTGATCAGAATTTATATCTATTTCATTTTTTATTTCAATATATCCATGCCATTATGGTAATGTATATTTCTTGAATTCAGTGTTTTGAAGAATTAAATAACACAATGAAAACTTGGGGATTGACATTTTTGACATTTTTCTAGAGAATACCGGTAATATTTTCACATGGGTAAAACATATGGGATACTAATCCGTGATACTATTCCGTGATACTAATCCATGATACTATTCCGTGAACTGTCCTCCCGACTCCACAGAGACGCTCCTACATGCGCACAATGTCTCACATCATACAGCTGCCTTGTTTTTCAGAGTTTATTTTGGTAATCACCTTAACTGTGTGAAGAATGGCGTTCCACCATCGAGTGATAACTGCACTGCACGTCCGCACCACGTAATGCATGGTTAGCACGTTGTGTCCAGACAGGGCTCTGTTTGCCTTCTGTGGCGTGGATTCAGAGTTTGAATCCACGTATAGGTCACCAATAAATTCTCAGCTGTAGAAAATAGTTCCTCAAGGAGAGAAGCGGTAGAAAATAGTTCCTTGTGTAGGAAAAATGTAGGGGCAGTGTCCATGCTTAATGTAGTTATTTCCCTTTGTTTATCAGCATCAGCCATGGCATGTATGTCTTACTGTAACACCTAGATTGTGTTAGTTCTGCTCTCGCAGGGTACCACAAGATCAATATAGTATCACGGGCAATTCAGACTTTCACGGGACACAACATTTTGTTATTAATCACACTGGTTATTATTCTAGACACAGTTGTCACGATTCAGAGATTGGAACTCTTCCTTCCTCTCGTAACGAAGTTTGGAAAGGTCTGTCGTTGGTCTCGGCTTTGGTCATCGTAAGAATGTTTTCACTGGCTTGTCATGAAAGTACCAACCTTCCTACTAACCTAACCTTACTAGTTTTCAATATTGTATAGATATTTGGAAATAGTGACTCAGATTCCAGGAAGTATTTGAGTGTATTGAACACGGCACATCAATTAACCTAAGAACAGTAAAAATTGTTGAAAGCTTGCATCACTTCATTTGGTGTCTTAGTAAGCATAATATGTAAGCATAGTATTATGACCATTCCTCATCTAATGTATATTTTACCATGCTTTCCTGAGATTTGCTGCCATTTTCTGATGACTATATTGTTATCCATGCTTTTGCTGACATTGTTGTCCTTGCAGACAACATTCATTGATGTCTCTTCAGACAACATTGATGTCTCTTCAGACAACATTGCTGTTATTTGCAGACACTGTTGTTGTCCCTGCAGACATTGCTGGTATATCCATACAGACAACATTGATGTCTCTTCAGACACCATTGTTGTCCATGCAGATAATGTTAATGTCACTGCAGACAACAATAATGTCTCTACAGACAATATTGCTGTTGTTTCAGACATTGATGTCTCCTGCAGACAACATTGTTTCTGCAGACAACATTGGTGTTATGTCCATGCAGACAACATTGGTGTACCTGCAGACAACATAGCTATGTTATTCCACGTTGTTGACATTGAAGGTGTTAATTCCACCCTGTTTAGTCAGTGTTATCATCTTTAGGGAAGTATATATATGACTGTTAATATTGTTTTGCTAGTTATGCAAATTTTGTTTGAGATCTATGCCAAGATGCACGACTGCCAAAGTCTTGAAATGCAGGATGTACATAGAGCGTTTGATAATGGGTAGCATTGTAAACTGACAACTATTGATTACTGTGCGTTGATTATCTAGTGGAGTAAACTACGGCTGTACATTAAAGCTTGGATGAGACGCATACTGACACAAAATGAACTTCTCATTTCTTCGTCTTCGTAGAATGCCTCGCCTTGTAATGTATGCATACAATTACCTTCGAGTCACCACAGTACGGCTCCAGCATTCAGATAATTATAAATTCCACTGTTATTAATTAGTCTTCATAGAAGTGAGTGTCAATGCATGTTCCAGTTTACTTTCGCAAATCTATACATTGCTTTTTCCCATGTGTTATCTTCATATGATTTTTTAAAATGCTTAAATCAAATTATATATTGTTGGAAATAACATGGAAATATAGATGTATTTCATTTCCTTAGTATTATATTGTTGTATTATTAAAACATACCAATAAAGTGGTTCAATGGATTCAATGGATTCAAATTATCGAATGGTGTTTAATATTAATTGTAATAAGGTTTATATGGAATTTATCAATTTAACAGCACATATCCATTATAACAGTGCATATCGAGTATAAACATTGATATTATATTTACTTATTTGACATTTTGCATGTTTTTTTGCAAATGTACATGTATATTATCAAATGATGAAATCTTTCTGAGATGAAGTCAAATGTTTATTTTCTCATTTATTTGTAATTCACATTATTAAAGAGCATAATGCTATAGATTTGCAGCATTGTCCCACAACTGTGTATTGATACAGATAGTTCCGAATATGTTGAATGTGGTAGCAAATTGTTCTATTCTAAACTGTGGTAAATAGCACAGCTTTTATTAATCGTAGACTCACCTATGACAGTGCTTCAGTTTCCTATGTTTGGGAGTATCACATAAATAATGAAAATGGTTAATTGAACTTCAATCATATTTGTACCACATGTATTTTATTAATATTTGGAGATAATCCATACAAATAATTATTTTAAATTGTCTTATTCGTCCCAAAATGTTAATTGAAATCATGATACTGGATGTAAAAGTTAAAAGTAGTTTTCTCAATATGTCTGATAGTAAATATCCAGAGGTAAGACCATAGGAAATGTGTGGGTGTCGTCTTAAATGCCAGCCACTGATATTTCACTTACGACAACATGTTCAGCCAATTACACTAATGGAATAAACACTATATTAATCAGCAATCTTGTTTGTTTTTTCATTAACATGTTCTACTAAGATATTCAGTTCTTGGTGATGTTTCATTTAAACATGATGAAAGAAATGTTGGCTGAGTGGATGAATTTGACCCCTGTCAGTGTTCAACTTGGTGTGTTTCTTATAACTGGGTCCGTGTGGTGATAACTGGAAGCTAGAACATCTACAATCATGACATGGACAAAGAAGAAATTAATAAACTATTATTATTACAGTATTATGATTAACACAGCAGTGATGTTGAACAACATTCGCTACAACATATACCATAAAGGTTTTCATCCAAACTTAAACATGTTAAACCTAATGAAGTGTGGCACTCGGGATTCTGATTTTTAACTTAATGGAATTGTGTGTTCCACGGATTAATTAAACCATGACATTTCTGACACCAATGCCAATAGCTTACATGATCTGATCTTAAAGCAGTTGTGAATCAGTTATGCTTGGAAGGACAGTTTAGTACAAACCACATGTAGCATTTCTTTGCTTGTCAAAGCATCGACATAGGTTCCACTTTACGTTGAAAGATAACATTGAAATCAATACTATAGAAGATACAGTTTATTTTCTAAGACCACGCGATCAATACTAATCCAGGAGAGCAGTAGGTATTAGGTCAATGCTGAATTAGCAGACAGTCTTGAGGGGCCGTGTTCCCGAAGCTATTGTATAAATAACGACACGGTTAAGTAGTTCGTGCAAGAAACTTTGTTGATATAGAAAGAGTAACATTTCCGCCTACAAAGGCTTGACGATGTCTCTACGTATACGAAGTTCGGGAACATGGCCCCAGACCACCTAGCCCCGAGATTACGAAACTTCTGAGTACGATTCCATGCTCTGATGATTTTGTTCATAAAATGTCAAGCAAATTTTGAGCTTGAGCATGAAATCGTACTCAGAAAGTTTCATAATATCGGGGCCAGGAGATATGGATGTGAGATTCTCAATCCTGTTGTTACCGGAAGTCAGATGGCGTCCGAAAAACTGGAAGATTGAGCTAACTTCAGGTCTCCCCGGAATGTCGACCTGACGGAACCTGTTCTAAATCAGGCACACACATACACGTATAGATACAATGAGATAGCCGAGTCTGGGTCCCGTGGTGTTTGATCAGCAGGAACATCTTCAAACGGCCTCACCAGGATCAATTCCAGACCTCTGAGCTTCTGTCGCTGAGGGACCGATGTGTTTTTATTTTTATTTTCAAGCTGCGTTGTCTAGAGACGTAATTGATTACATTCGTGTGCATAATTGATGTGATCTATTACGAGCTCAAAGTGTATTGCCTATTGGAGCGTGCTTCATTCCCAATACTCAGGGGCATTGCTCAACAAGGATTATGCGCACACCTACACTGATCGTATTCTTGGCGCATCTGAGCTCTGGTGGCGTACTTCCTGTGGACGTAGAGGGAACATCTTGAACTTCCTCACTGTATGTTCTAGATCCTGCATGTATAATGTATTTTTGAAGAAATACAGTGTGCGTAACCCACGTGATCCTATTCCACTTTGGTTGTTATTACTATTGAACTTGCAATGTTGTGAAGTTTCCTGACTGGGTACACGTGTGTTGCATACGATGGTAGATAGTTTGTTTGTATTATGTCCATATAGAAGATGACATCACAATCTCAGCGAGTTTAATTATCTTGGTCCTCTAACGTGATTCTACGGACAGCAACGAATATGAATCTTCAAACGTAGATATATTATATATGTATTAATTCTCAAGTAGGCCTATTTCATAGCAGCGAACAATATTTTATATTGTTCAAGTGATTATATGTCCAACCATAAGACCTACTAAAAGAAAAGTTTGTAATCTTTGAACCTGATCTGAATCATTCCTTTCGTTGATTCGAATCGACCTGGTACCATTTCTATCTTGAAATATTGATTATAGAAAGTGATCAGACTCCATTGAAAACGTATTTTTACGTGGAGTTTGTGAGCTCACGTGTGTTTAGGCCTTATAGGCCTATATGCGGCATTTATCACGAACGTGAAGATTCATTACTCTTGAACTTTAAGAGTTAAAGTGATTGGTCGTACTAATTTCATCTCATAGTATTGTTTGATTTGGAAATAACAATGCATTGCACAACTATATGTAAAATGACCCACACACCACAAGCATAAACATGATATACAGTAAATCTTCTAAAGATAACACCATTATTGTTTGCCTTTAAATCAATGGGTGATAATTGATAAGAGTACATGTATAGTAGTATATATACTACGTGACCTATTATACTTGGTTGTTTATGTCCATTATTGGAGATGGTACGGTAACTAGACGAGTATGATCACGTATCAATATTCATAGATGCATTCATCATCATCACATGCTGTATCTATCAGTGACAGTCACGTGACATAAGTCATGTGATCTCTTCAATACCGGGATATCATACAGAATAAAACAAGGAAGATAGTTCAGTTTTGTTGACTTTCAGTTGTACTAACTTCGCAAGGTAAGGTACATTGATTATTCAACAATTAGCGAGCTGGTTCAAAATAAACCTAGTACATTCTTATATTCATCGTATAGTTTATAATATATATAGTAGGCATACACCTTGATTTATAACACATTACTTTATATATTCATATTCTTGATTCAACAGATACAAATACAACTTTAAAAATTTTGTTTACTTGTCACGACTTTACTACACTGAATTAATTACGTATGCACGTCTGCCCCGAAACAATATGGACTATTAGCCTATGAATACAATGTTGTCCTATACATATTTAGAGCATACGTGTAGGCCTATAGGGGCGTATCAGTAACCCTACTCCGATAGATTTCAACTAATATAATATATTATTATATATACTAGTATGCCACAATAGTTGCCCCATGTGAAGTGTAAGCTATTAAATACACGTACACCAAAATCTTTAATATAATATTGTAATTATGGTACTAATTGTTCGTCCGCATGTTGCTAGCATTGTTCAGACAGACATTATTTAGCAGGGACAAATCAGAATACACGTATAGTAGAACCTGCCAATACTGTGTGATAATGGCAACATCACACATTTATCAAGAACAGCTGTGTCACTGACACACAGTAAACTTTGGTCCAGTACATAAACATGATCTAGTTTATCTCAATATCTGCTGATAGTTAGTTCTATAGCGATCCGTATCTATAATTGTTATTGACTTTAATATTGGAGTCTGTACTACCGGTATATATAAACAGTGTACCATATGTGATTTACACTTTGAATTGATGAACTTGGGTGTTTGAGTTGGGGTAATGCTCTGCATTGTTGTTATACCCCCAAATAGTAAGTAATACTACGTGGTAATAGATAGTGAGGGACTGCTTGTGTTGGGAGGAGAACCTGAAACAAGCAATGCATCTTCATAATAAAGTATATGCCTAAATATAGACAGTATAATTAGTATAGGGCCATTCTCGCACCCCAGTGGTACTTAATTCCGTTCATGGCTCACTCCATGTTGCACCACATGAAGTGACTCCTGAACAGAATTAAATACCCCTGGGGTGCGATGATGGTATAGGGGCTACTATATAACGACGCCCCAACACTTATTTATAAACGAATGGTAACATTATAATTACATCAGGAGCGGTTGAGCCACTATATAGTACAGTATTGCTATATTGACATCATTGTATTCTAAGATGAGCTACCAGACGTTGCCCTCCTACCAAACCGGAGCTCCTCCCCCGGGGTACCAACCGGGCGTCGCCTACCAGCAACAGCCACAGCCTCAGAACACAGTGTAAGTAAAGGGGTTAACATATAGCTGTCATCAACCAATGTGGCCTTCAGTATAAGATATATTAATATTGAGTTGGTGTGGTAAAGGGGGTAACATCTATACAGTATAGATGTATACCTGTCATCAACCAATGTTGCCTTCCAAAAGATATTAATGAGTTGGTATTGCACACAAGACGTTCTGGTCTACCGGTATGATCGAGGAACTGACGGCAATAATATACTCCACAAAATTAAATAAGGCTTATAGTAGATCTAGCCTTTTTGAATATAGACAATACTTTAATACCCACGAAGGAAATGTGTTGTTTACCTCAAGGCACAGTGAAATAATACAGACACACAAGACAAATAACTAGAAACATACTGAGAAAGATGCAAATGTAGATACAACTGGTAACAAGTATATATTACTCATTTAAAAGGCGGATACGTGAGGGTATAAAAAAATGTTTATCTCGGTTAGATGTTTAGAGCGGAACTTTAAAACGGCGACCAGCAGGCAAAAGTTTAAATTCATGATGTAAATGGGATTCATCTGATAAAATAGAACGCGCCTTACGGGTAACTCTCTCTCTCTCTTTCTCTGAATACATGCAGGGACTGAATACTAATAAATTTCTCCCCACATATTTTCCCGGCTGTGCTGACGATATAATTAATTTTGTCTTTATTAAATACAGATAAATGGTTAAACCATGCATAGTGAGTTAAAGGTTAAAATACTGTCAATAAAGGATTGATAAAATATGGTAAGGTCTCATAACAGATGTGTCAACATTAAAATATCTGAGCTTAGGCAAGAAATAGCCTTTGTTGTCCTTTATTATATAAATAGCCTGAGTATTGATATTCCAGGATAATTTAGAGTCAATTGTTGTTCCTAGGTATGTATATTCCGTAACAATGTCAGCTTCTTCAGATTTAATTGTGATGGGCGTGTATATCTGGCTTCTTAGTATAGTTCTAAAATCAATAATAAGTTATTTTGTTTTCTTAACAATTAATTGTAGATAATGTTCATTGCACCATTCACTGAAAAAATTAACTTCTCTGTATAAAATATCATCCGAGCCATTTAGCAGCGCACATTATGGCCGTGTCGTCTGCATATTTCACATTGAACCACATGGGTAAGCTACTAACATATATTACATTTAGCTTTATATTATTTTAACATGGAAGAATTTCCAAACGTCTATAGGTACTACCGGTAGGTACTCTTCAAGAACTTGCAGACACATTGGAAGAAGAATGCTATCAGATACCTCAAAATGAGTTCCGACATTTTGTAGAAAGCTTCCCTACAAAATATCCTTAGGGCCTTAACTTATTTTGTTGAGTATATATAAGCAGACCTTTCATTGTCAATACGTGACTGAATGTAATCTACTTCTTTGCACGTAGACATTCTAGATCTGTGTTTGCCCCATACTTTATCTCAAGGGACAATTTGGCAAAGACATCAGTCTTTGGTGGTGATGATGATGATGACAGACATCGTATTATATACTAGTACAGAAATATATAGGGAGACTTACATATTTGAACATTATTTAAACAAGTACTACCGTCAGAAAATAAGGGAACGATACTGATATTCCTATACGGAACACATTAAAACACGAACACATAAAGTGGTATTTTTCAAAACTGAGTAAATTAATTGTAATGAAATGTTCAACCCAAGTGCGAAAATGCATGGGCAATACTATATTGTACGTGTGTGTACGTTGTCTTATTGGGTTGTTTAACGGTGGCACTTTGAATTTGCCTATACTAAAAGTACTACCATTATGCGTTCCCTTATTTTCTGTCAGTAGTATATATATTTGTTTGAGCGTTAGTTTCGGATCTTATTTTAACGGGACTGGGCGGATCCATAACAATCAGATACCGGGTAATGCATTAATTTGAATATTAGACTGCTAGTATGATCTTTGTTTGATCTGATGGCTATTTTCATTTACATGTTTAGTTGCAATGTCAGGTGAAATACCAATGTTTTAGCAGCGTTACGTTTTCGTGTATTTAAAAACATATATTGTTCTACACGTATTACTATCTAGAGGGAAATATGGAAATAAATGTCCCGTAATAAAATTACGTTATATCGCCTATTGACAAAGTCTTCTGTACTAAACATATAGGAATAGCTAGTATTCTTTTCTAAATACTAGACTGGTATAGCTTATCTGTCTTTTTATGTCTTTTATTTTATTGTGAACAGAGTTTATTATGGGACATAGGGAAGTAATTCGTACATAAAACTTACGTCATTGTGAAGACACGGTCTCAGCAATTACAGAATATTATGTAATAACCCCGTTAATGGCCTTTGGTGACGATAGTCGTACCACTTCAAATTCAATATTATACTATTCATCTATCCCCCCAAAGTCAATGTTTCTTTCACATTTATCAGAGGAAATGTCCACAACTTATTGGTCTGACTATTTCATCTCACCGACCTTGACCTTAGGATTGCACGTGATCCGCGAATGGTGTACACGTAACAGTCACGAGTTTCACGTGATAAACAACGTCTTGGAAAGTTACTCTGAGTTTCACGTGATACACAGCGTCTTGGAAAGTTACTCAAGGTTACCCAAAATATATATCTACACATCCCTAAAATCCGTTGAACGAATCACCGACTTCCTTTTATCCCTGCGAAGGTCAAGGCTGCCAGAGTTGGACCGCCTCTTGGCGGGAGGTTAGATATAAGAGCTCCCGCCAAACGCCACAGCCAGTCCGGCGACAAGAGATGCTAGCTGCTATATTCGCCCGGCGACCGCCTGATAAAATGGGTAGATAGAAAGAGATGTATAATAGCACAGCGCTGATAACTCCCTCTGCTCGATGAATATACGTGTATGTCAGCTGTCTGGTGAATCAGTGGGAGCTATATGTCTTACTCCACACAAAGGTAAATATAGCGGTCGTCAGAACTCTGCATATACTAGAGTACGTAGTTACTAGTATCTTAAACTCGCGTGTTAAGGAATGCCTGCCAGGGCCCGTATTCTCGAAAACTTCTTAGCTAAGAACTTCTTGGTGAGAACAGAAGTTAGCAACAGCAGAAAACCATTTAAGCAAATTCTTAGTAGGCTTACTTACGAACATCTTAGGACTTACGAAGTTTCCAGAATACGGGCCCCTGGTGTATTTTTCAATAAATTAATGAAATTTCAGCAGATAGTCTGAATTTCTGTCTCTTCGAAACGAGCATTCGCCATTACGTTTAAACATTTATTTTTAATATAATGTTTTGCTTGGTTTCAGTGACTAAAGTCACGTTCTCCACTGGTAATATTGGCGGCATTCGTGACGATCCTGCCTAACCCAAAGCCCCGTTGTTGGTCGACCATTCCCACGAATGTCATATTCCAACAGGAGAGAATAAATAGAACTGGTTAAATTCTTACACCGCACCATAGGATTGAAGTCTCATGATGGCACACTTCCGGCCTAGGTGAGTAAATGACGTAAATTATTAACTGCTAGATGTGTATGCATGGTCCAGCCAATGTTGCGAGCTACCACAGGCTAGATGGGTGTTGTTACCACCATCGATCTAACATTAGTTCATGGAATTTGTTTTCGCAAAGAAAAAAGTTCCCGCCTTCGTAGAACGAGGATGCAGGTGTTTTTAAACACAGAAAAGAAAATGAGAATCATATCTGATCAAAAGAATAAAAGCCACTGAGTGATCAGTGATGTGACGAGCGTCTGGTGAATATACCGCGCGTGTGTGTGAGAACACAAGATGGAGACTGGAGCGTTGGTATGCCCTACATCCAGTTTACATTATAACTATGCTGTAGTACGGCTGGTCTATACATAGCGTTCTGGGAAAGCGGGCACAGTTGGCGAAAGCTAGGCCTCTGACCCGAGCAACCCCCTCAATGCCGACTGGCGTATCCTCATGACCCCGCCTGGCTTATAGAGAGGCGACTCACGAGTGGTAAATAAGTAAACGCACGCCCTCCGCGATCTCGGTTAACAGTAAAAACTACGTGTGAATTGAATTGATTTCAGTCTTTTCTAAAGTCCACCCATTTCTCACAAAGAATTTGAATACAATAGGCGTGGGTGGGCTGATAAATCCAATTCTGCAACTCAGGGGTGGATACAGACTTTCAGGTTGGGGGGGCG
>JAVCKZ010077575.1:0-13046 GCA_034780755.1 Lepetodrilus elevatus
TATTATTATTATTATTATTATTATATTATTATTATTATTATTATTATTATTAATTATTATTATTATTATTATTATTAATATATATATATGTCTCATTCACTATTAGTGCTCTTAACCCCTCTCTGTACAGTGTACATTGTTTTTAGTCATTCAGGTTTTCTTTTACAGACGTTCTCCACTTTTATGTACACACACATACACACATATATACTTTTAGTGTCTCCTATGTAACAAGATATTCTTGTTTTGTCAAATGTTTCTTTTTTATATGTGAGTGATTCCTCTGTGATGCAAAAAGAATTCCCCTATGGGCAATTAAAGCATGATCTTATCTTATAGTATAATATAATATGAAATTAAATGTAACGGATCCGATAGAGTACACTTTTACGGCGCTTCACTTCATGAGGTCTGATTAGTTTAGCGGTAGAGTACACGTCGTAATGCCGTGACGAATGTAATAAGAATAACAAGAACTATGAAGTTGATACACAAAATACCAAGATAAAATGAGAGAGCTATGGCGGAAAAGTTCTACAAAATTATGCTATATATGTTTCAACTTAAAAAAAATATACACCGTGGATTTGTATATTCATTTCATTTACATACATGGTATGACTTGGTTGAATTATACCTACTATGATTACAATAAACATGGATAGTTTAACCTGGAATGCATGGCTTCCGGAAATATGTTTTCGTCGTTAAAGTAGACATTTATCTGTATTGTCGATTCATGTTTTACACTGTTAAATATAACAATAATGATCTATTTTTATGATTATCTACATACATATCAATATCTATCTATAGATACGCCCGTATTTTCATCTATAGTATATTTATCCATTATACACATATATGCCTATTTATACATCTATGTCTATATCTGTCTATCTATCTGTCTATCTATCTATCTATATATACACATGTATATTGATCTATCATATGTAAGCAAGATACACTGTACAAATAAACTATTAACTATGTGTTTTCCATTTCACCACCTGTATAGTTTAAATAGCTACACCTTACTACGGCGGAACGTTCAACCTCATTTTAACGAGCGGTCTTAAATAACATCCTTTTTAATACGCCTGAATGAATCAACTGAGAATTAAAGGGGCCCGCGGTGATACTGGGGCGATACAAATATGACTTAGCATAAACATTTCTCGTCTAACACTGACTGTGTGTGTGTGACATGCACACGTATAGTTGTCGCCAGCCGGCCATTGAACGTGATTGTCATATTGACAGCCCGTTCTATTAACAAGTTTGTATATAAATATATTATACTACAAGCGTTAGTTTGAATACTATGTCAATCTTGACTAAATGTAAAAAAATAATTTTCAAAAAAAAGATCACAGGAAATATTTTATGAAATCTAAAGTTGTCACGATAGCCTATGGCGAGATGGTTTAGTTTCACGGTTTTATATAGATAGCTAATCATTTCAAAAGGGAAGGAATGTATGTTATGTGTACATGTTAATACTATAAACACCGATGAATTAAAAAAGGGAGAAAAAACATCACGAACCTTGTACACGAAACAGCACTTGTGGGAAATATGTTGAAATTCCTTCAAGCTAATATACTAGAATTCATTTCAACAGAGCACTAATTATTTTATGCTGCGATTGACTATATAGCGGGTTAAAAACAACACAATGTCAAGTCACGTGACTGCGTGCCGGTAAGGGAATTAATGTCATAATGACAACATGGTTGATTCAATGTTCACTAGGGATCTGCTAATCGACGAGCACATGCCCTCACAGATTTCACCGGTCAGTGGAGATCCGCTCACCTGTCAAAGTTTGTATCTAAGTCATTCATACGACACGCATTCCAGATGTCTGTGAGCCTAGTTACAATTAATATAATTCACACTCGTCCCGTGATTGAATGCAGCTCATGCCATTTTATCAGGAAATAGTTACATTTATTTTACGTCTGATTGCCAACATTACATGTTCTCTATATCACTAGGTGTGATTCTTGAGAATAAACTTCATGGGCCGGTATTCATAAAGGGACTTACGTCAGTTTTTGCTATATATTGGGTCATCAAAAACTGACCGTTTATGAATACCAGCCCAGGGTATCATTTCTTGAAGCTCTCACTATATCCGCTATGAGACCATACGGACTCTCGTAGCCATCTCTAATACACGGGGATCGCGCACTTACGAGAGCGGTATGGTCTCATAGCGGATATGAGAGCTTCGAGAAACGATACCCTGTAATGTTCTGTTCTGTTCCTTATGGTAATATATTATTTATATCTCACATATGTCGAGGTTCTCGGTCTGAGTTGAACAACGATTCTGTTCTTGTTCTGTTCTGTTTTTACTTTCTTCTGTTCTGATGATAATTAATTATGGTCAATGTCGTGTATGATAACGTAACGTTACCAGAATTATAGGTAACGACATCTACATGGCAGCCGACGGTGTTGGTATTTGAGATGACGATGACGTACTCCGGAATCCTAACTGTTCAAATTCCAGATAAACAAGGATTGCAGACCGTGTGCTAATGTGTGCGCGTGTGTAGGCCTGTGACGCAAACATTCGTAGTCCGTTGGCTGCATGACCATTAATGGTGTTCCAGGGAGTTACTTCTCTTAATATCAGTCATTTTGCATTGATCTTCTAGTGCTATACCGTGTACCTCAAATAGACATAGTCTTTACGGAAACAGTTGGTAAGGAGCTAGCCAAGTGATTGATGATTTGGTCAGAGGAATACTAAAGTACATACTACAAGTTGTGTTGTTATTTAGTGAAGAGAAAAACAAATGTAAAAAATTGTTTAAGTTAATTCCAGAGTCTATTTTACAATCTGTTAATGCATATAGACATAGCTTTAGTAGTGTATACCATCTTCTGCAGTTAAGAATAACTAAGATACAAAACTAAATAGAACATATATTAATAAATTGTAAAACATATTAATTACAGTGAGATTAATAACCATCGTGTGGCCTTACCTGATCTGAACAAACACAAATCAATTAGCGATGAAACAACCGTATAATCCCAGTGTACATGCAGCACGTTTCAAAAGTGATACTACTCCGGATCCTAGAAGTAATTCCAAATAACGGGTCCATTACCCCGAGGTCCATCCGTCTATAGGACCCAATAGGTACAGTAGAATGTAAATCCGTCTTTATATTCAATCTCGATCACAGCACAAATCACGGACATACAGGTCGTCCCCTCCATTCCGCAACTACATCGCCGGGTGATTGACATTGCCTAGTGTATGGTATCTCTCTCGCTCACCGTGGTGTCGGGCATCTGATAGTTGTAATGTGTTGGGGCTGGTTCCGCTCCATTTCTGTCCCGGATATTTCAGAGAGTGTGGCTTTAAGACTTGCCAACCAGTCAAGTAGTAGTGCATGGGAAGCAGTCATTCCCTAGTTTCTGGTTCCCTCGCAATGACTCGGATCGGAACTCCCTTGCAAGACTATGCTGTGAAGAACGAAGGACATCCATCTATCTATCTATCTATCTACCTGCAGTCGGATAAAGTCACAGCGCCGCATGTGATACGTTTGTTCTTCACTGTGACCGCAGGGCCAGCATACACCAACCACGCCCAGGATCGTATTCCCAGATGTAGATCTATGCAGATTTAACCGACGGTCCCCTCATTTGAAGTCAAGCTTCTTTCTGATTTATCCGAGAAATATAATCCAAACACGCGCTCTCCACATGGGTTGCATAACCGTTTGTAGACTTTCTCTCGGCGCATCTGGTATTCAGGCGTATATGACATACCAGGTCTATTAAAGCATGAAATAGTTGTCGTAGCGAAACTATTCCAACAAGATAGCGACAAGTTCGCCCAGAGATACACGGATAAGAACGGATTACCCATTGTTATGTTAATTTGAACGAATTTCGCGTGGCGTAGAATATTTCACATGCTTCTCTTAGCGTTAGGTCAGAAATACGGGTGAAGTGGCAATTGTTGCAGCCCGTGGAAATTGTATAGGATCTCCGGCTCGCTGTTACGGGCGGCTCTACTACTGACGTAACGCACTCTATCATAGCAGAAGCTCGGGTGGACAGATTCAGTGTCATACACGTGCATCCTATCACGCTGCAGCGAGGAGGACAGCGTTAGGTGGCCGAAATCAGGGTTTCCTCGGACACGTAACATCCACATCATGACGGACCTTGGTCAGGACGATGATCAAAACAATGGACAGGACAATGATCAGAATCAGGAATCGTCTGTTCCTCCTTCCCTCTGCTGCTTCTATACACTTCCTGTGTAGTGGGATACAACCTGTAGCTGTCATACAGTGTTCACTATGGCCTAGTAAACAACGATATTTTATAAATTACCCCTTAAGGCAATTCTGTCTAATTAAAAGCGTCGTGTCTATTAAAAAACGCCCAGACACGTTGCATTATAATTTAAGGTCGTTACTAGCACAACAGCCAGAAGACTTATATTATTCTAAACATGAAATGTTGCCTATTATGTGACATTCATATATACATTAAACTGTATTATTAACGACAGTTTTATGTTTGTGATATGTCGGATACATAATGCCTAAATTAGTAACATGACTGACACATGCGTGTCGGGGCAAAGACATAATTGTGTGGAGGTATGCAAAGTTCAAGAATACGATTTGAAATATACCCGATTTGTAACAATCCGCCCTGCTACCCCCGATTCGTTAATCGACGCGGATTTATAAGTTTATTTAATTTATTTATAAGTACATTCATGTACATGTCGTCTGACAAGAATGTTTTATGCCCTGTTGTCAACTGAACATAATTTATTCTCATGATGTCACATACATGCCATCAAGAAATACATTAAATGACAGAAAGGTATACACACATACCAAAACTCAAGGGACTACCAGTAATCTGCTGTGAAACTTCTGACTGTTCCTACGTATATAATCTATTGGTTCCAACTATTAAACATTCAAGTCTCATATGATTACAATAACAATTACTACGCAGTCATCGACAATTGTTAATTATTATGATTCCATTCGGCTGGCCAAAGCTTACAATACATATATACATACTAGTACATACGCAAAGGTATGCCGATGGTTTAACTATACCAACACATACTGTACCAACATGTATCCCAATGATGATATATCACGAGACACCTAAAAGTATGCCAATAATTTCCTTCTTCCAACGGTGATACACTGCTCCACTACTGTATACGTTTACTATAGTTTAAAACTTATGTTTTAACTGTCGAACGGCGCAGTCAGAAGAGTTGGCTAATGTGAAGTTTTTGAGAGAAATAAGGCTGAAATACTGGTATATAAGAACCCAGCATGCCCCCGTGACGTGCTGTCAATCACCGTACTCACGTGACCTCGACTCCACGAGAGTTATCCCCTATGATATAAGAACATATCAACTTTGAATTTATAAGAAAAATTCAACGATGATTTGGAGCCTTGTATTGTTTATTGGTCGACGATAGACCGGTATCATAAACATACGAGGACTCTTTCCTTGTAATCAACATTCCTCTAGGCTGACTTATCTGTAGTAAAACTGTAGCAGTGTAGACTATGTGATCTGGCCCCATACTAACCAGTGTTCTTAGTTCAACATGAAAACACACTTGCCCCGCAATACCTACATGAAATCATAATATATGCCCCGTAATATCTACATGAAAACTGATATGCCCCGTAATATCTACATGAAAACTTATATGCCCCGTAATACCTGCAAGAAAACAGATATGCTCCGCAATACCTGCAAGAAAACAGATATGCCCCGCAATTGGCGGCAATACCTGTATGAAAACATGTCCCATGTGCCACGCAATACCTGCATGCAAACAGATATGCCCCGTAATACCCGAAGGGAAACAGATATGTCTCAAACAAAAATTATGCTTCCTCATGTTGGGACGATAATCAATTCCTGTCTCAATGCCAACTCAGCGTACGCGTTCATACAGTATAATACCCCACATATTTGCGGCTGTGATATTCATCCCCACTCAAAGAATTTGTGTATTTAATAACCACTACTTACGCTCTCAATTCAGACGCATACTTTACTAATTGAACCTTGATATCACCTATAAATCCAATATTGACGTACGCTTGGAATCAACAAAGGGGGACCATAAGCCGGGCAGGCGGGATCTATTGGCTTCCCACTGGCACTGTTAGACCGTGGAGCTACAGATGTACGCTGACTGCTTATAGACATACTTTATGTATATAAATACGTACACATACAATCAATATAAATCGGTTCCCATGATCTATGTTGACATGCCCCCGACCGGACTGGTGATGGTTCTAACATGCTCGTACAGGCACCGACGGTGATAGAAGACACGGGTGTAAGCTAAATAGGCACGGACAGAGGTGTCGCCCTTGTAACAGTACCCTGTCAGGACATGGTGGCACGGTCGCAGAGCTCTGACATAATGCTGCCCTTTACAATATGACGGCAAACCCAGCAAACACATGACGCTATACAACGCTATTACAACGTTGTGTGAATCTTACTGATTTAACGAAATGTAAGATAACGCTATACATGTGTTTGCAGGGAATGTGTTTGATACGATTGACAGAAATTAAGGTTCATATATCCATTGTTTATTACACGAAATTGTGTGTGTGTGTGTGTGTGTGTGTGTGTGTGTGTGTGTGTGTGTGTGTGTGTTTAAAACTAGATAGCTTAATTGCCATGTTAATACCAGGAGTGAATTTAAATACATACACACACAATAGAGTCAAATAATGCCACAACATAACTATTGCCAATACCCAACTGCAACCCGCAATTAATAATGCCACAACAGAGCACAAACACTGTCACCAAACAGCTCAAAGGTTGTCTGTACACGACCGAACTAGTGCTACCAGACAATCCAAATAGTGCCATCATGCAGTCCAAATAGTGCCATCATTCATTCGAAACAAGCTAACCCGTTGACAAGCTCTTGATTGCAATATGCAATAAACATGTCTGTTTTGAATGTGAAGTAGTACGATAAAGCTTCCATGGATTGTAATATGCATAAGCAATGCCCATACGTCTGTTGTGAATGTCAAGTGCTTTACTTATCTGTAAGACTCGTTATCCAAGTATGTTTGTTCACTACTGACACTACCGTATGTGTTATCAACAGAGTGATGCAACCGTTACCCTCAAACAGGAATACCTATACGATGTGGACCATAGGATGATGTATGTAATAATTATATCTTCATACTAGACTTAGTGGTCTTAAATATAATGGTCATACTTTCATATCAGATTTAGCCTTATCGTAGACGGACATACCTTTATACGATTTAAACAATATTTATTCTCATGACATGACATACACACAAGACATTTAACAATACAATAATATACATAAATCATGAGAGGGGATTGACAAACAGGATATGCTAACATCCTATATTAATGTCGTTCCCCATACCTTTATGCCATACCTCACCATAACGTATATGGACATACCTTTATACCATACATGGTCTTAACTTACTCATTCTGACTTTCATACTATACATCGCCGTATCTTAGGCAGAGCTTCATACAAGATCTAGCCTCATTGTAGTCATACTGACATCCATACCAGATATTAACATGGTCAGACATTCATATAAATCTAGTCTCAATGTAGTCATAATGACATCCATACCAGCTATTAACACAGTCAGACATTCATATAAATCTAGCCTCAATGTAGTCATACTGACATCTATACCATCTATTAACATAGTCAGACATTCATACCACATCTAGCCTTGAGCAATGTAGTCATACTGACATCCATACCATATTGTAACGTAGTCAGACTTACATACACGACACATACCAACAAACCGCCTACACATTGTCTGACAGTTTGACGTAGGCTGTATTACGTTCTATCGCAATCTTCAGTTTAATTCGGTACGGTGTTGTACACACCACTAAACATCCGTTGTTTTACGGAAACATTGCGATGATGTTTTACCCACGACGCCAAAAGGGCGTACGGTAACGGCCCACGTTGCGACTCAAGTGTCGTGTGTTGGTGCTACAGGCATCTATAATGCACAACCAACCCATTGCACAGTGTTGTTGCTCTCGCGTGCAAATAATGACAACCATGATACGAAGACTAATCGTTACCAATATAATGCGTATTGGGAACACACGTATCAGGCAGAATTAATTCATTGATTGAGAATTGCTATATATGGTATATCGTAACGTTAATCTGAAGACATATTGGATTTGCTGATGCACCCTGTCACTGGTAACACTAGGAGTGTCCAGAATGTATATAAAATATATTCATATTAAAAATCCACATGCAATCGAGCGTGGCTTTGTCAAATAATATATTTCGTATTATTATTAATCATAATGTTAATACAATCAGCCATCATCATCATCATCATCATCACCACCACCACATCATCATCATCATCATCATCATCATCATCATCATCATCACCACCACCACCACCACCACCACCACCACCACCACCACCACCACCACCACATCATCATCATCATCATCATCATCATCATCACGCTAGCATCCAAGTACAGTACGTTTCCGCCATTACACAATACGTCAAGTACGATACCAAGGAAAACACGTTTCAATGAATATTACAAATATTCTAAATAAAAATACACATATACCACAATTCAATTGAATATTCAGTTGATTAAATCATATCCGTGAATGACGTAGACCTGTGACAAGTACAACCTCAGAAGCTGACGAGTAGAGCCTGTACGCCCTACTGGAACTACGCAACTATATACTAGTAGCTCTTGTCAACATGTGTAAGCAAGTACAACCTCATACGCTGACGAGTAGAGCCTGTACTCCCTACTGGAACTACGCAACTAGTTCTTGTCAACATGTGTAAGCGTGTACTGACCTATGTAGTTGCCACCATACTTCTGATAACGTCACCTTTCAGGAAGTGTCCTTGGTATCTTTCTTACATATACAGATCTGTTCACAATACTGTGGAATGCAGGAGACAGAACATACAGGATTATAATGTAATAATAATGATGATAATAGTAGTGATACTGGGTGAGAATACGGGGGTTAACTAGAGTTGCCGTTCATTGGCGGAGCGTATTATCAACGGCGACTGATAACCAAGACGTACGCAACGCAGGCGTGAAACTTTCACGAAATGCTGCATGCCGTCAATGACACGGCAATATTCGTATTGATAAACAATGCTGACAGCGACATTACGGACACTACCTTAGCCTACATATACTGACTATGTGGTAAGAGTTAGCAATTGATCATTGACACTGACTAGACACGTACATAACCATTGATAAAAGTCCACAACATTTTTTTATACAGCCAGCCACATACACAGCAATTGACAAGAACGGTTCAATGTTCACAAGGCCACAGATACAACTATACATGTACTGGTACCTTGGTACATCAGTACCAATCGATGCTCGCAGATTTACTGCAAAACTCAGCACTACGGATGTTGCGGGTTTGCTTGTGTCCTAAACTGATAAGCCGTGTATAAGTGATAGAACCTTGAAAACGGCTCTAAGTTCTAAGACATATTTCAAAAACATACATGTCCACAAGCATTGATAACTGTCCACATTTGTAAATGTCCACAAACATTGACACGTGTACACAAACATCGATAACTTCCCACACACATTGATAACTGTCCACACACATTGATAACTGTCCACAAACATTGATAACTGTACACAAACATTGATAAATGTACACAAACATTGATAACTGTCCACAAACATTGATAACTGTGATAACTGTCCAGAAACAGCAGATACAAAGTCACTGACAAAGAGTCAAGACATAGCAGCCCACAGACGACCACTTATGCTTATTGCTGTCCTAATTATGACGTCCAGCCACAAATGATCCTGATGACACCGGAGTCATATGACGTACGACACGGATATACATTGACTGCCGAAGAGGGTCTGTTGTACTTGCTCCCATACCGTGCTGCAATTTGTCATATTTGTAACTAATGCGATACGGCAAAGGTCAATATTAAGAGTAGCGCTGGTTTCCAGAGGTCTCCTGCCTGAAAGGGTGACTAACATTCTACTCGTGTATCTAGACACTTCTCTGCAAGCCACCATATATACAAGCACTCAACTTGACTCCAGACATTTACACGCAGGACTAACGACACGGACATTTCAGAATCAACACCGTAGAAAAGACTCACTTAAGAATGTTAAGATGATGCCCAATATTGTATTTTTTTTAATGTCAACATATATCAATTTTCAGCTGAACATTTTTCTTACAAAATGTATGTTGACTTTTACGGGATGTTCATATTACATTTTGGGTATTACATTTCGTGTATTGATGATAACATTATGACTACAATGTCTCAAGGTTATGTTTTGAGTATCATTTTCAACTATTTTCAGCACCTCTGTAATTTCAGAAAACTATAACCGGAATATTGCCAGTAATACCAAACAGTTGAAATCTAGCCGACACGTTAAACAAGTTTCAAGTTTCAAGTTTTATTCGCTTAAACCACTCCCAGTCGTATATAGCATACACTGTACATACAGTAAACAGTTCTCTTAAAATATAATTCGTAGACATACATCATTGTAACTAGTGTCACAATATTGATAAGAACATAATATATCATAGCATGAATTATATCTTTATATAATTTGGACAAATTACGTTGGGAGCCAACTGTCACACAATGCCTCAAAGAACATGAGATACAAAAATACAATAATTAGTGTTATATAGACATGCATATACATGTATATTGTTTCATACACGACTCACATTCCAATTAAACCCCTAGAGCCGTTCAGCAAGTCTAGACTGTTGGTGAGGGTAATAACACATTTCAGCCGCTCCTTTCATATAAGAAATATGTATACTATAATCGATATCATTTAAATTAAAATATTTATCTTCACTTTCTGAGACTATGGATGGTCTACGTACATTCAAATCTGTTGTTATGCTATTATGTTCGTATTGTTGCAGAAATTCTATGTTTGTCGAAACCATTGGCCGGAACCGTATGCATTTTCACTTTCAGATAAATTTGAATTTGATCCTGAGTTATCTGTGTTTAAGTCAATCGCCCTGCTGCCCAATACCAGTAGGAGCATTTTACAATACCAGTAGGAGCATTTTACAATACCAGTAGGAGCATTTTACAATACAAGTAGGAGCAATTTATATCACACACATTTAGCCTATATGAATTTAACCTTAGACTCCATTATTATTTCTGGACAAAGAATTGATTTCAATGTAGACACAACTTGTACCTATAGCACATTGTCAGTAGGTACATGACTGCTGTAAATACCCTGGCAGACCCAGGTATATAAACAGTCAATAGTTTCCTTAGAAATAAGTACACTCACAATGTGAACTTGTACATCCCATGGAGTTAGTGCATGCATTGTACGTTACCTTTTCTAATACTAAGGCGGCAGTTCATCTCGGCCTTCACCATGAGCAGGTATTCAGTGGGATGCTTTTTATTCTGTATGTAAAGTCCGTGATCAAGCGTAACACAGTCGTCTGTATAATGTGTAGTTTTAAGTACGCTATCATTGTCAATGAGGCTGTAAAACTATGTCTGCGCCCAATTGTGGTTATCAAGCGGGTGGAATGTGTACTATGTAACCTGTGATTACAATAAGAATGTCCGTAATGTGGATACATCCTTTCAGCCATGTCTATTCATTGATGGCTTATGAATACAGGTTGCAGGTCAGACACGAATGTAAATATATCGCTTGTCATCATCATCAGAAATATCATCATCTTAGACATTTAATTATCATTATTATCATTATTATCATAATTTCCCTTCTGCTTCTCCTCCTCCTCCTCCTCCTCCTCCACCTCCTCCTCCACCTCCTCCTCCTCCTCCTCCTCCTCCTCCACCTCCTCCTCCTCCAAGCCTCGGATATTGTCGAGACAACCGAATGAAATACTAGTGCTGCTCAAACGTAGTTTTGTATTTTCTACATTTTAATAGTATTAATTACGTAGACCCCATTACATGTTGTCATTCTGTACCTGTATTAGTCTAATAAAAATTAAAAAATGATAAAATTATATAATCTTGGTTGTGATATCAGTCTTAGGACTGAAAAGTATGGTTACCAGATGGTTACTTACCGCGAGAACGACCTTAAGATGATTTCGACGAGTGGTCACTCGGTGGTCAATAATTTAGAATTCCCGAGGACGTGCCCTTTAAAACGATACGTTACACGACTATCGTAGATAATTTCGACGAGTGGTCACTCGGTGGTCAAGCTATTATCGAGTGGTCAAGAATTTGGAATTCCCGAGGACGAGACCTTTAAAACAACAACTTACAAGCCTATCTTAAGATTATTTCTATGAGTGGTCACTCGGTGGTCAAGCGATTACCGGGGTGGCCCAGGATTTCGAATTCCCGATGACGAGATCTTTAAAACGATACGTTACACGACTACCTTAAGATAATTTCGATGAGTGGTCACTCGGTGGTCAAAAGTAGGTCAAAAGTTATTTTTATAATTTGTGGGTCAAAAGTAGGTCAAAATCTATTTTTAGAATTTTTGGGGTCAAAGTAGGTCACAAGTTATTTTTTTGAATTTTTGGGTCAAAAGTAGGTCCAAAGTTATTTTTATAATTTGTGGGTCCAAAATAGGTCAAAATCTATTTTTAGAATTTTGGGGTCAAAAGTAGGTCAACATATATTTTTAGAATTTGGGGTCAAAAGTATGTCAAAAGTTATTTTGAGAATATTTTGGTCACCTAAAAAATCTAGGTAAAATTAGGAATTTAGGTCAGAAAAAAAAAGTAATTAAAATATTTAAAATTATTTTTCGATGAGTGGTCACTCGGTGGTCAATACGTTAATGAGTGGTCAATTTTCTAATTTATTATTGCTATACGGTACGTTACACGATTTACTTACGATAATTTCAACTATTGGTCACTGGCTGCGTACAGTTGTTAT
>JAVCKZ010077586.1:0-13045 GCA_034780755.1 Lepetodrilus elevatus
CTTTAAATGGGTTGATTTTTCAAGGAACTGCACACACACACACTCACACATACACACAAACACGCAAACAAACACACATGCACACACACACACACACAGACACAGACACAGACACACACACACACACACACACACGCGCGCACACACACACACACACACACACACACACACACACACACACACACCTATACATAACCGCACATTCATAACCACAGAAACACATCCTTATACGGAGCATAGATGCGCCAGTATTGAGAATGAATACATGATATTGTAATGTATATATCATTGTCATATGTTGATAATGTAAACATTGGGGTATTTTGTCACCAAATTGCATATCAACATGACCGCTATACCAATACTGTTTATACCTCGTGGGAAATATGCACTATATTATCCTTTTCACTGCTTAGTGTTACTATATTATGTTTTAACTGCTTAGCGTTAACTATTATATTCACATAGGTGTGTCTACCAGCTAATCTAAGCCATCAGTTAACTATGGCTATGCGTAGGCCTACCCTGTGAATATTTAATGCGGTCAAACATAATGCACAGCATTTGGTTGTATTCAATACGCAGGTGAATTTCACCATGTATAATTCTTTAAAATAGGATCATACAAAATTAATTTCGTAAGCGATGAATGACAATGTATACATGTATTCTGGGTGAGACATTTTTTTATATCCTCAAAATATTAGGTCCAAGCTAGTTCCATGTAGAAATAGAGCCAATATTATTACGTTTAATATAAATAGGTTGACGTTCAGTCTATGATTCTAAATGTGCGTTCATGTGAACTAAATCAAATGGCTGTTTCCTAGGCTAGATAAATGTCACACCATTGATATTCTCATAGTATTATCCATTACTTTAAAACAAAACATATCAACAAATGAAACAGCATTCATGTAAAAATGACTATAATTAATATGTTACACAGCTGTGTAACAAAATACACTACCAAGCACAACTTTATAATTTATACTTAAAATAAAACATGAATTTTAAATTACATTTAATAAACATTAACATTAAATCATCATTTAATTAAATGCAAATTCGTGTTAACTGATATCGTAACCCACAATAGCATTTTACATAGTTTTATTTATACATGTTTTTTTTTTGCTGTTTTGTTTTGTTTTGTTTTGTTTTTGTTTTTCTGCCCTAGAATTTAATGAAACCAATCTGACAGCCGTTGCTCTCGCAGTAAAACGAACATGTCTCGGAGACTGCTTGTAGAGACAATCACCCGCATTCATTCGAGTACGGACAATTTGCGATTTAATGAAAATATTTACCAGGGATCGACTCGCTGGCAATGGAAAGAGAAATTACCTTGCATTATTGCGGTATAACGCTCGCCACTAGTGCTTAGCCAAATTGAGTTTACGGCCTGCTGTAGTCAATTTACGTTAGATAGCCGTACGGCTTAATCCACGCGGTCTAAATAACAGACTACGTTAACGTCAGCTCTTTTGTTTCTAGGGCATTGACGGATCGGGATTTATCATAATACTTGTTTTACATTGTTTGCTTTGGTATGAAAATATTGGTACTTCTGGATAACCCGATTTGACGGATTAGCGTGTTGTTGACAGTGTTATGTAACTGTAACGTAATAATGGTTATCACGAACAATACCGGACATTCATATTTGTCTTAATATTGTGCTATTTATATCAAAGTATCAGTTTACTAACATTGAATTGTTCATTGATCAGAACACTGTGATTACTGTGTGTATAATGTACTCCAATATATATATATATATATATCCATGCTCGCGTGTGTATACACACACACACACACACACACACACACACACACACACACACACACACACACACACACACACACACACACACACGCAGTTTGTAAACAGTAGTGTATTTTCGCCATGATATAGCATTATGTGTCAGATGTCTCGCAACTAAACCATATGACATTTCATTCTACTGCAGTAAATAAATACCCAAGTATTCAAATGTGAAAACGAAATTATATAATTGTAGACTATGATGAGAAAATAGCCCACTTCGCCCTCAACGATAATTGTTCAGCGCTATTGTACATGATTAGAGAGCAGATGTAATTATCATCTCGGGTCAACAATGCCCCCGTAACGGTCGCTTGAAAATATAATTCAGAGCAGTCTCAAAATATGTGAATATCAACACCTGTCCCGTGATATTTGACTGATAGCGCGCACCTGCTAATTGCGAGCACATAGTAATCAGCGGTATGAAATAGACAAGTGTGTGCACTTTGCACAGGCGTGTTGTCAGTCAGTCAGGAGTGATTGACAACTAGTAAACATACTCGTCTGATGTACATATACAGTATTGCAGTGATCCCGGTGGAAGGAATTCCACTGTAGTAGATTACAAACCTACACCACGTGGAATATAGTATGTACTTGATGAATAACAATGTCAATGAATGACAATGCAACGATGATTGTGATAACTAACTATAGCTGTTCAGATCACAGATTATTAAATACAGCTGTTCAAGCGAATTAAAAGGATATCAATGGAAGTGAATAATTCACTGTCGGAATAAACGTTTCAATAAACGGGATCTGCAATGCTAAATTTATTTAACTATTACCTTTTATTTGATTCTCATAAACATATGTTAATTGTTGTAAATTAAATGTATACCCTCTTAAAGTCAAACTAGTTAATAATTATAACTTACTATTTCTAGCTACTGAGCTTTATTATATACCAACGATTATGTAAGTAATTCACATTTGTCTTTTGCATTTATTTTAATTCCTCTTTCTCATGTAACGTCATTTTGTGTTTTTCCGATAAATAAACTAAACTTCTTCTACTAGACATTTTGTAAAATAAAAATGTTCTGCTAATTAAGAGCTACGAGTCGCCAGACATTACTCCGGGTTATCTTCCCATAATTAGCACGTATCCACTCCGGCAACCGACAATCACGCACAACACAATGCGTGGGAAATCGGGCTTTCGTCAGATGGAAATATTTTGATCAAATACAAAAAGCAATCGATTACAGTTGGTAACTAACCATTATAATAATTCACTCACGTGAATCGCAGAAGCGAGTTGCAGTATTAGCCGGGGATTGCTTTATATTTCACACTTAGCGTTTATGAATATATCATACTAGGATATAAATACACCTTAATAAGTAGTTAGGAGACCATTGTCGAAAACAACTCCATCGTAGTGAGGGTTGACACCATATCTTAGCATTTCGACAATATGATACTGACTTTAGAAAATAAGCCGCAATTTGTATGTGAGCAGTATACGTTAGAATACATTTTACACTACGTGTATTAATTTCAAGACTGGGGCGATTTAGTTTACCACGTTATAGCAGCGGCTGTACATCACTTCATAGCACACTTGCTCACAAAAGCGTACTACGGCATTTTTGTGACCGCGATTATTTGATTATTTGCCAACCTTGCCTCAGTGATGTGTAAATTGGAATTAAATGTCAAATGATAACATCTAGTTAAAGGAAGGGGAATAGTAGACATTGTGGGACGTATCAAAGTTAATTCAAAACCCATCTAGACTCGATTTCCCGTTAAATTAAAAATAAATGGCTAAAGCTATATAGGTACACACTAACATCGTGTGGGATTAAACATAACAAGTCATAATTATACATGAATACTTATGGAATTATTAATATTATTAAAAACACCTACATTAAAAACCATTCTGCAAATGTATATACCGTACTCATTAATCAACGTAGTTTACTAGACTGTTAGATTGTTTACCAATACTCATTTATCATATTATTATTATGTTTATATTAATCATTTTCATTATTTTACCGCATACATACACTAACATCAATTTATGTATTGTATTCAGTTAACTAAATTGTACCAGTATCTTATTTAATAATAATTCATTAAAACGCTTGCTTGACAACATGTAACTACTGTACACCAACATGTACACACAATCGTTATTAAGTGGGTGTGCAGATAGATAATAAAAGAAGGAAATGACTAAATCATGATTTATGGCTAGAACTTGCTACCATACTGGCATACAACCATGCAAACGTTAGTCAATTATATACGACTCATAGGCCGCTTAATCAAAATATTTTCAAACCGCTGACGTAGTAATGGACTCATTTACTAAATTGCTCATTTGGAATTTAGAAAATTGCCAACGATTACACGATCACAGGCAAGTAAACGAACATTTGCTTCGAGAAGAAAATGCGAGAGCATTGCATTGCCAATCAACAAACCATGCATTTTGATTTTCAGCATTTACCATGCTGTCCTTAGATGTATTCCCTCCAACTATGTATATCGTATATTAAAAGGAAAATTAGTTTTAATAGTTTACCATGATGACTATACTTATTAATGTTGCTTTCGTCTGACGAGTCTAAATGTCACAGTCAACTTAATTGACATGGAACCGAGTTTGGTAGCTAGCAATCCTAATTTCAACGCGACTTTTAGGTCAGAAGGATAAACATGAGTGTAGCCTAGGGTTGCTATTTACTTTGTTAAACACGATCACTTTTCACAGTAATACAACGCGTTGTAATGTTTATTAATGCATGTTTCATGAAACACCAACGTCCGTATTTCGAAAATTAAACAATAACTCACGGAGAGTAAATATTTGCAGCAACAGAAGTTTGATGTATGGTTTTTACAATACAATAATTTTAATATTATTTTATATATTATATATGGAATGAGAAAAATGATGATTATGTCATAACAAGTGATCCTCCACCTCATATGATTCAACATTCATCTATGTTATTTAATTAATATAATAATTATAATAAAAAATAATTAAATATTGGTACACCATTTGTAATTGCTGTTATTCTCTGTAACATTTACTCTCGATACTATTAATGAATTCCTCCTTTTAATTGTACTACGCAATGTAAATTAATTATATAACTTACTACCTGCAATTACCTCTTCCTAATCAATGAGAAGTAGCAGGAAGGATTTCACTCATCGTGTGAATTTCTAACAGCTTTTCTCAATCATGTATTTAAACACAACCACGTATTACATGCTTTAGCAAGTGGGGTCGATCAACTAAGCTTAACGCTAACTGCTCTTATGTAACTAACTACTTAGTTAGCGATAAACAATGCCATCTGTAAATATTCATCTCTTCGGTTTATGCTAAAATAATTGACTCTTAAATTAGGCAGAGCATGTTAAATAATTATACGACATACGTAGATAGTTTGCATTTTTCTTAAAAGCTAAAATACCTATGTTTAGTAATGTTCATAGGGTATTATGAATGGCTGAGTAGTTTCTATAAAATCATATTAATTCTATATTTTGTGATATTATGCATATCTGTTCCATGTGTAAGCACTGTAGCGGCTAGAACGTGGCTATTGTTGGGACTGTGAATGTACGGGACGGTATGTGCATATGGTAATTCTACAAACGGAGTACATGTATTTATGGTCTAGTAATCATATTTTCTGTGACCGGGTCGTCCTTTGTTAGTATAAAAATGAGTAAATGTCTGTTTCTGTAGTTTCATCACCAAGCTGTAAAGGGTCTACAAGCCTCAGCGAAGCTTCGACCTACTTTTCTCGCCTGTCACTTAAAGCATCTTTCGGTAAACAGATTTAAGCACACGTTGAAATAATTAACAAAGCGTTGGCGGATTTTCGCTTCAAAACCTCCAACAGTTTTCCGGCAATACGGGTCTTCTCTCAAACTTATAAGCATGGATTCGGATGGTGAAACCATCTTCAAGTTTAGCAGTTGATAAACCGTTTAGCTGAGAGAGAATGTTGAATTTTCAAGACGAACCCTCTTGAGATTGAAATGACCGTGTGGGGTCCATTTCACCCTTACCCTGGAAAAGTGTTCGACAGAATTCCCCCACCCCCAAGGGTCCAATAAAGTCGCAATGTCTTATTGTTTAGCACGCCTCGTCTAGCCGGGGGAAAACTCAAGGAACAGAACACGGTGCCTGGGATAAAGATTACTTGTAATTCGCAACATGTGTGTTATAATTTTGGTGTTCAGTTACTATATTTACACGTTTTTTCTCAAACACACTTTGGAAAGTATTTATTTGTATTTCAACGAGAAACTTCAACATTGAAAACAAATACTTTAAAAAATAAACAAGCATTCCTAAAGAATAAACATATATGTTCATAGACTTAAAATTCGATTTCATGTAAACAAATTAAAATGTTCAACTAGAAACTTTCACAAGGTGGGTGTAAAAATGGTTTAATTAAATTACATGTATTTATTTCCTATATTTATTCAAGGAAAACATTGTATTTCCGTGTCAGAAAGTACTATATAAGGTCATCTTATAGGTAGATACTTTACAAAACGCACTTCGACACCTTTCGTGAATTCTAATACGATTAAAGCAGTGTTCCTTGTTAATGGCGGTCGAACGATTACGATTCTGTTTTCTGAATCTGTTAAAGTGCGTCGGAGGCATGTTTTTCCATGTTGTCAATCTCTCGGCTATATTTTTCGGGTCAGAAACATGTGTCATACACGTTTGTCGGTCGACAAGCAATGATCTCTTTTCAGGATTCGCAAAAGTCGACCTCCGGTCTAAAAACACGTTGAATTTAGCTCATCCGTTCCGAATGGAGGAACTAATTCGCTCCCACTTGCAAGCAAATGGCGGCCGGTTTTGGAATCAACAACTGAAAAGCTCATCACAGATGACTTTATAGCTCAGTCAACTTTCCCAACCCCTCGGAAATTAAAACCATACGTGCTCAGATAGGAGACGATTCCCAGTACGATGCAAAGCACATGTAAAACTGCTCCCGGGAGTCTGCGTATAGCTAACGTGTATATTACATTTATCGATTTCATGGAAAGTGATATGTACACGTGCTATGAACACATGTGAGAATCATTCGGACGACAAATAACCAAGTATTTATGATAGATAAAACATATATATTTTGAAATCAACGTCTGTTTAAATTGAAAATATTTTACACGGTGTATTTAATACAAATATAATCAATAGAACAGACTACGCTTTGAGATAATTTAATATACGATATATTGTAGCTTAAATTTATATTTTACACTTTAATAATTCTATATTATATTTAGTAATGTATATCATGCACGAATAATTAAATTATATATCAAGGGAAACTGTCTACAATTTAATAAAAATAAGTATATCCGACCTGTAATGAATATCACTGAAATGCATATTCAATTCGAAAATGCAATTGGAAATATTATATATATATTTTTTTCAGTGTTTTTTCTAGGCTTCTGTTTTAAATTATAGTGTCATTTTGTCGGTTGAGTTGTTTATAGTATTCCATAATCAGATTACTGGCGTTTTCCTCAGCTCTTCAAGCCAAGAGTATGGATTTCACCTATTATGACTGGGATGAATCGAGATGAAATATTAATAGAATCCACATTTGTTTCCTTTTGGGAAGAATTAACGATGACAGTATAATGTAGCTAGAATGCTGTCCCGATGTCTATGAATGTTAATAATTAAAATTCCCCAGAAATACATTTGTCTCGGACTATTTGAATTCAATAGTCGGTACAATTACTTTGACACCACCGCTGACAGAACGGATATATTTATGTATTAAGTTGTGTGTAAAAGAACGATTATGGAAGTTTATTTACAATACATGTGCATTCTAAATATGCAATTCACTATTTATTTGTATATTAATTTTAATTAATTTGTGAATAAAGCTTAGACAGAATTGTAAATCCTACTCGAGTGTTCAATATTAAATTTATTATTTTCAATATCTCGTTGCAAATTCCGTTAAATAAATATTTACCAGAGAGAAATTCGAGATCTGTGAAAATTCCTAGTAATCCCTAGTTTAACATGCTTAATGATTGTCGTTGAATGCAATCAAATGTCACTGGCACGATAAGGGTAAGCTTATCACAGTTCTAAACACCTCTGTTTGTATAACAATTACTCCTAACGGTAGATCGTTAGCTACGAGGAGAAATTAACTGTTGTCAAAACAACTGGAAGGGGTAAGGTGAAAAATAAATCCGTGCTGTTTTTGGTTGCAACGTACATTCGGAACTCTAGATTAGCAGCTTTTTAAAGACCTCTCACTTACTATAAACAAGACGGTATTTTGGTTGGCCCTTTTTTACACAAACCATATGGCGTAGAAGAATATTTACAGTTCGTATCCGTCACGAATGTCTATTTTATAGACGTTGGCAACTTAGAATAAATCATTCTACATGTACAGTATGACTATGATTATGATAACAAGAGTGCATTATCAATTAACGTAGAGTCAGGTCTCATAATTAAATTAAAACAGAATGATATCTTCATTGCCATTGATGTGTTTATGTTTACTAAACGATCTAGATGTGTGGGCTATATTTATGGTTTATCTCATTATAATAAAATCAAAATCTTATTTAATTCGATGGAACCACATTCCTGGAAAGTTAATAAAGCTTTATCTTATCTTATCTTAATTCGATGACATTTTAAAATTTAAATAAAAATGTTGATGCACTTTTATCTAAATTTGTTTATAATAAATTATTAGCAGGAAGTAATGCAAGGTGTATGCTGTTTAAACGTTAGAGGTTAAATTATTCTAAACATGTACTTTTACATAGAGAAAAACATCGATATTCTCTATTGTTGATTTCAGCTGAAGCCATGATGCTAGTACAGCAAGGCCACCCGACTTGTTCGTTGTCGATAACACGATGACTGACAGGGACTCAAAACATTGACGGGAAATGTACAAACCTGTATGTGTTCGCTTGTGTATCTTGAGATTCTCACTCCTAGCAAAAACCTTTCCACACCCGGGAAATGGACATGGGAATGGTTTTTCTCCTGTATGAACTCTGATATGATTGACAAGTTTGTATTTAGCTTTGAACGGTCGACCCTCGCGTGCACAGTTCTGCCAGAAGCAAGCATGGTTGGTTTGTTCGGGTCCACCGACGTGTTCCACCGTAATGTGTGTCACAATCTCGTGCATGGTGTTAAATGTCTTGTTGCATGTTTTCTTTGGTTCCTGTTGTTCCTGATCCACCCACAGACACGAATGTTCCTGTTTCATAGGTGGTCGCATATACCTGAAGAACGCTCCGGCTCCATGAGGAGCCATGTTCATGGGGTGGTGGTTTATATGTCCCATGTTGAGATGCTGTGGTGGGACGAAATGATCCGCCCGTGGGGTCGTCATCTGGCTGAACCCATCTCTGTATAAGGGTACAGGGCTGTTCATGTTCATATGGGCAGGGTTGTGGTGGGTGGCCTCGTGGAGGGCTGGAAACAACACATGACTCGAAGACGTATCTGGGTGGTGCGCCGGGTGGAGTCCTGCACTTGTGGGTACAAACATTCCGTGGTGGGGGTTCGGGTTAACGTCCGGTCCCCCAAGACCCATGTCACGGCGGGTATGCTGGAGGAATAAGTCTCTCGTGTACCCCCCGTGCACTGCGTGTGGGTGGGTGTGGGGTACCCCGAATCCGTTAGTCTGTGGTGCGAACTGGTGGTTCGGCTGCCCGTGCATACCCCCGGTCCCGTCCCCCATAGGGTGGGGCGGACTGAGCTTGAGGGCCCCTGGGGGTAGGTGGGGTGTGTGAGTAGTATCCATGAAGTGGTTGATCATGATGAACTAAGTCCCTGGCTGGGTGGCGTTGAGGGGGGCTGGTGATGTGGGGTGATGGCTCTCTGTATCCACAGTTTGCCGCGACTCTCACATCGGTAGATGCTGTTGCCACTACGGCGTTTCACCGTATACAACTCACATTCGCCGCTGTTAGCTTTAAGATAAAGTCGTGTCACTAATCTAGATGATAAACGTGCTGTCAAAGACAAACGTGGTTGGCTGAACTTCCAAGCACGAGTCACAACCAGTAGGTTGAGGCGAAAGTACTGAACATCCCAACCAAAACAGTAGCCTTGTAGCTAGCCCAGCATGAGAGGCGGGACCGCTCACAATACACACGAGCGCTGATTGGTCGAGCGCAGCCAGACTGACACCTGGGAACTGTAGGTCCGCTGCGATTGGCTGTGAGGACGCGCCCCGCCTTCGAAGATATCTCAGTTAGAAATGTCAATCTTTTTATCACACTCCATCTCCCGTTGAGCGAGGCTTGTTTTTACAACGATCATCAGCCGCGCTTGTGACTGAATGCATTGACTTGCAGTGTTTGACCGCTGACGGCCGCTCATAGGCAGAGTTGACAATCTACGAAACTCTCGATGTTAACTGTTCACTACGGCCGTCAGTTATAGGCACTTCCATGACACTCCAGTGGCAGTGAACTGTTCAGACGTTCATTCTTAGTAGCATAACATTTGCCTTGGCAATCAAATAGAAGCATTCTATGGGATATTGCACATATTTCTTTTGAGCAACTCCATTCTATGCCTAATATATTATACTAATTAAACTGATTGACATTTTTATTTCAATATTTATTTCACATGTATCATACTTATTGTCTTAATATTTATAATTTCAGAAATTATTTTTCACCGATTTTAATCCAATGCTATGCATTTCAAAGCATTGTGTAAAGTTACTCAAAATAATAGTACTAATGGTATTTTGATGATGGTTACGAAAATACGCTATACATACAGATTCACTCACAACTAAATGTGTTGTTTTGTATAGATGAAGAATCAATGTTTATGACAACAAAACGTCAAAGTTTCCATGTAAACGTGCATTATCCCATAATGTGTACATTCCATTGTTTTCTGCTCGAGTTCCGGAATCAAATTCAGAGCTTCAAGCCGTGGACTTATGTTTAATTACAGTTCTGGTCCCTATCCCCATACTTAAAATGTAATTAACTAGTGTGATGGCGTAATATCATCTTGGCATGTCAATTGCGGCCAGATCCTCGCCTAGTTATTCACGTGTCATCACGAGCAACTTGTTAAAATTGAGGTATTTTCGCGACAACTAATCTTCAAGATTTGTTTACAAGGAAATCCAACAATAGCAAATCGTGGGAAGAAGATTTCGGGGGCTCGCATGGCTAGCGATTTCAGGTGACGATTCCAACGCCATGGCCAACACTACATCTCCGGAATACAATCGGAACATGATGCTTTTGTCACAACGAAATGAGTCTCGATTGAATCCTGTCTGATTTGCTCATTGGAGGAGAAATGTAAAACAAACTAACTCAGTCAGAAATGTGTCGAAATGTACACGTCATATTCGAGCTGAAATGAGGGAGCGTTTCTAAGGGTATAGGGTCAGACAAAAGTGCCCCTAGCGATTTGATATTTTTACATGGCGCATTTCAGATGAATCTTAACAAATTCTTGATCCGACATGAGGAGTAACAATGGGTTTAGAGATAGCAGATCAGTTTAGATGACAATTATTCTACCTGTTTAAAAACCCTCCCTTATACAAACTTTGGGGTGGGGGATTTGCTTCGGGGTCTGGAACCATCCATGTAGCTAATTCATCCGGTGTCAAAGTTTGGGGTATTTTCCATGCCTAAGAACAACGTCTGCACGCCCGTGAAGAAAAACAGATACACAAAAATAACAAATTGTCTGATATTGTCACCTATAATGAAGACCGACTTCGGTCATAACCCCGATAGTGTATCGAATTAGAACTCCACAATACGATAACTCCTCAGCGGGGGATATTTACATGTTGTTCGTATTATATTAATTAATAGGCCGGGTTTTACTTGAAAAGCCATTGAAGACGATCTGTCGATAAGATACGCGGTTCTCATTTGTAGACAAGAACCCTCTCGACGAGCGAGTATAGTCTCAGATATCAGAATTCTGATCGATTTGGGGTAATTTTTCAAAAAGAAGATACCAAGCTATCAAACTGCTATCCAGATCTTGATGCGAATTCCGTGACAATAGCATAGAGTCCAGTATTTAGAGGGCGATAAGAGCCACAGTTTAGCGGGAACGCAAATAGTGACGGGGGCTTCTTATTGGAATGGAGAGAACGGGGTTTTCGTTACGGGGGCCCATAGTGTGTGGTACTGGGGGGTAGGGGTCGGGGGTATAGGGATAAGAGTGAGGACATCATGAGGGGTGGGATTATTCACTTCTCAAGGAGCCACGGCGTAAAAAGAAATGTCTGTAGTATGTCAATTGTTGTTTTTTACTTACGGAATGGATTTCGATACCACGTACTGGCTAATGTTAATCTAGGCACACAAGACTTGTTTAGATCTTATAATAGTGACCAGTCGGGGGTAGGATTTAGCTGGCTAACATACTTGACAGTTGACGTATGACACGTGTGCATTTCAAACGCATTACCATGTTCATTTCAGTCATTAGCATACACTGCAGACAATACAAAGTGACGGTCCATCAAGCATAGATAGTAATTAAGACATATCATATAATTTGTTTAATATAATCGTCGAAAAAACACACCAAAATATAGTGCATCCCGAAATTTAATGCATTCCAATATATATTTTATATCGTAATATACATACACGGTATCCTTTCGCTTATTTCATTTACACGTTCATATCAAATAATTATGTTGTGCATATATGTTATCATAGCAATTTACTAAACGGACAAAATATCAAAGAAGTATGAGATTACAAGTTTATATGTCAGCAGTTATTTCCTATCTGAAAGGTTTGAGAAAGTAGAAGCTTCCTTTCCTTCATGAAGACAATCCTTATAAGATTAGCACTAAGCGCATAATCAACACTTCTTCCTTATTTACTGGGATTACAATAGGATAGGATTTCTACCAATTGATAAGGTGAACAAGTTCGTGTTATTTAGTACACACACTAAAAACGACTACTGTATATATACAGCAAACAGACAGACAGACAAACACTATTTTATATTACATCTCACTAATTTATAAAATCAATTATGATACAAATCAGTTACTTCTGTATAATATATAAATTCAAGAAAGGAAATAACTTTTCTTTAAAGGCATAATATCACAGATATTTATGGTCGTTTGGGACTAGTTCTTAGCTACAACTGCAAAATACATTCAC
>JAVCKZ010077597.1:0-13044 GCA_034780755.1 Lepetodrilus elevatus
ACTCCGAGCTGGCCAGTCCTTGCTTTACCCTTTTAATGCTGAGCGCCAAGCAGGGAAACAACAAGTACCACCTTTTAGCGTCTTTTGGTATTATATGACGCGACCGGGGATCGAACCCACGACCTTCCGCACTCCGGGCCGACGCTCTAACCATTATTCCACGGAGAAGTACATCATGTATTAGAGACAGAAATTAGTGAAAGTTACCACTGGTAAAATGGACGATAAATTTGGTTCAAATACAGGATATGGAAGTTCATTTGGAAGCGCGTTAAGTGATTTTCTACATCTCATACATTACCTGGTAAGTAGACAGTGTAGTTTCCGATTACCCTGGACAATTCCGGTTATCACCTTCACTAATTACCGCTGTTGTCCGTATCATTGAAGATCGTTGTAGTCCATGTGAGTGAATCATTTTACCACTGACATTGAGTAGAGAAGTGATTTCTTGAGCTACTAAAGCCATAATACATATCCTACATGGATATTCTTCAGATTTATAAATACAATTTGGTCTAAAACTACCACTTGTATTATTATATGATTGTATTCCTTAACTCTTCGTTCGGCTTCGGCAAAAAGAGATGCCCTACTAAACACTGGTTTAGAACAAACCAGCAGGTTATAGGTCTAAAGCATGGGTACCTGGTAGTTACAAATCACAGATTTTCTGATAATTCTATCTAGTTTATTATCAACAAATATTTTCTCAATTATTATAATAAACATAATCAATTAATATTTCACTACAATAAGTCTGGCATTTTGTATTATAAATCATTTGCAATTAATGATTTAAACCATATTATCTTATTGTAAGCAGGTTGTAATAGTGTGCTAGATTACATTATGTATGAGTTCGGCATGGTGCGAATATTTTCTCCACCGTGGAAGACAGTTTGGGGAGATTTGGCTTCAATGTCCGTATTTAAAGTTACTACATGTATATTTGATTTATCTGTGACAACCAATCTTTATGGATTTTGTTCTTTTAGTATATTTGCATACTAAAATATTGCTGAGATGAACTTTAATATTTGTCCTTTAGTATGTACTGTACTAGTACAGTACATGTAGTAAGGTATTGACTGCAATAGTAATGTATTGACTGCTATAGTAATGTATTGACTGCAATAGTAATGTATTGACTGCTATAGTAATGTATTGACTGCTATAGTAATGTATTGACTGCTATATTACTGTAGGGAATCCAGGATGTGTTTGCTGTGTACAGTGAGTTTGTATGACCCTAGTTTAAGAGTCACCACAGATATAATGGAAGTATTATCTGACTATCAAGCTATTTGTGTACTAAAGTTATATAAATAGCGGTATATGAATTAAAGTGTTGTTGAGATTACCATAACATTTGTATGTGTGTCTACAATGTAATTCAGCCATTCACTGGCTGATGTTGTGTGGTATTATCAGAAGGAAATCTATTTTACTTTTATTTAATTTGTTTTATTAAGCTGCATACAAATTTTATAGGAAGTACAGTTTATTTCATCATAGTATGTGTAAGTCATATTTTGTGTGTGTGTCATAGTGCTGTACCATGAATTGTGCCAACACACATAGTGTCATAATACCCTGAGATAATTATTATACTGACACAAATAGTGTTGGTTCATGGGTTATGTAGTACAATGTACCAACACAATATATAGTGCTGTACCCAGACAAGGTAATCCTATTACCTCCTAATATCCTGTTCTATATGCGTGGTACAATGTATAGGGTACTGCATGCTGTCTTACTTCCTTGTTTAACACTATCAGGATATCAGTCAGCTGGCGTGCCGTCACCAGGTAAGTCTATGTAATCACATCTATTCCACTGTGTAAATATCATAAGTAAGTTTATGTAATCAGATCTATTCCACTGCGTAAATAACATACTTTATTTCACTTAGTCTTGGTGAGCCTAAGAAAATGTCGGCTACATGTAGAATTTTAATGGATTGTATTTGTATGCTAGTTTGAATATTATTGTCTAAACACATGAGTATGCGTCAGGTCTATATATATACTGAATGCTGGTCTCAATACTAGCCGTAGCGTTTCTGGTGTATTAATTTCCTCTTTTGTCCAAACGTAACTAGTCTGACGTTTAAGACAAATCTTTGCTGTGGGTTCAGGCTCTGTGTTATATACAGTTTTTATATGCTCAACATTTGGTTTGCTTAACTATTTAATTGTATATCAATATATATCAATATATATGTATCTATGTATTTTTACAAAATTATTAGTTTTTAGCCATAAAAATATAATGTACACAATTGAATTTGTTCAATATTTGTAATTGACTATTACCATCATAGTGCTGTCACTATGGTTACTAGCACTTTAAGTAGCTGAGCTATTCAGAGGCTAGAGGCTAGGGTGACTAGGGACATTAATTGCTGTGCTGTCAAGTGTAGAGAGCAGCACATACTTGTTCTAGTATTCTTAGTATACCTTGTATTCCTAGTATACCTAGTATTCTGAGTATACCCGGTAGTAATTATTCCTAATATACCTGGTATTCTGAGTATACCCAGTATACCTAGTATTCCTAGTATACCTGGTATTCTGAGTATACCTAGTATTCTGAGTATACTGGGTATACCTAGTATTCCTATACCTGGTATACCTAGTATTCCTAGTATACCTGGTATACCAATGTATTTTGGATATACTTGGTAGACAGATGTACATTAACTGGATACACCTGGAAGTATTCTGTATGTCTTCAGAGGTTCCTTGTATTGATTCTGGAAATATACCTGGTATACATATGTATTGGGAGGTACTTGGTATTGAGACATATTCTGAAGGTATCTGGTATTGAGACATATTCTGAAGGTAACTGGTATAGAGACACATTGAGATATAGTCTGAAGGTATCTGGTATAGAGACACATATGTATCACTATCTGGTATTGAGACATACTGAAGGTATATCTGGTATAGAGACACATATGTATCTGGTATGGAGACATAGTCTGAAGGTATATCTGGTATAGAGACACATTCTGAAGATACCAGTCAGGAGGTACTGTTACACACGACTTTAGACTGTAACTTAGTGTAAGCAGAATATTTCCTTTCAGTATCAATTCTCTGTCAATATGTAATGGATATCTCATAGATATCAGTATTGGTATTGTCATTGTTGGTTGTATATCCGCTTTGCTGTATCTTTAGATAACTTAATTCTAAACATAGTAAGTTTCCCATTGAAAATAATGGGTCCAAATCTAAACATAGCAAGTCCCATTAAAAAACCCTGGTCCAAATCTAAACATAGTGAATGCCATTGAAAAGAACTGGTTCTGCTTGTGGACTATAGCGATCAATGTATACACACGTTAAAGGGTCACTGCCCAAGGCCAGGGAATACTGTCTATGTCATTGGTGTCCACCCAATGAACTACCGGTACTTTTATTATTTTACTGTTATCATCATTGTAAAATAGTAATTGGGTTATGAGAAGTATTTGGTTATATTTGTTGGTAAACATGTCTAGATTTATTTGAAATCACCAGAGATTGTCTAAGACTAAATATGATCCAAATTTTATTCAATACTGGTAAGTTGTCATCAGTTGATGCAGTGAGCTTGCAATATGTATTATTGTGCAACAGAACAAATTAAAATGCAAAGAAATTGTTTAACATGTAATAACATTATATGAATAAATTATCAACTGGAAATTTAATAGCAATAACATTGAAAAGATACAAATTACTCTTCATCAGAGTAATCGTCGTAAATGGGTGAAAGATTCCCGCAGCGATGTTAAATTCCATATTCACTCATCAGAGGAAATGGTGTAAATTGCCACTATATATCTAAGGTATTTAAAATCTGTACATTCAAAACCTCAGATGTGTTGAGTGTTGTGTGTAGGGGTGTAACAATAAGTCGATAAGTCGACCTATTGCGATAGTGTGTGTCCCGATAGCAATTACCTATCGATAGCAATCTTAACAGTCGATAACTATTGGCGATAGTATGATGGACTATCGATAGTTCCGATAGTTTGTTTTTATTTTTTATCTCTGCTTATTTTCTGAAACGCCAACTTGTCCTGGACTCCTGATTCCAACTAATGACATCAACTGCAGCCTAGAGGGGTATTAGTCTGAAAATAGTGTAAACCAGTGGGATATGCGTGAAATGTAGCTAGTTACCCAATAAAATATGTTTGACCATGAAATATTTAAACAAACCTGTAATATTGTATGCATTTAACCTTCATTTTGCATACTCAAGTAATATCGCAATACTATCGTGATAGTGAAATTACCTGTGATAGGCACCCCTAGTTGTGTGTGTGTGTGAGAGAATGAAGGACAGCCAGAAGTAGTTTCAAAGTTATCTTAAGAAAGTCTGTCATCTTTTTATAGCTCTACTGTTTACTTATGATATGACATGGTCTAAAACAACATGCTAAGGCAGTACATACAGATACCAGTAAAACCACCATACATGTACCGTAGTTAACTCTCTTTATATGAAGTGAAGCAAGGAATGTATGGGAGAGGAAGTTCATGAATAGTAATGAAGAAAACCTTTGCAACATTTAATTAGTGAATCTATCTTAATAGGTACTACCAGAAGTTACCATATACTCAGCTTCTCACAGTCGTTATCATGACAAGTAACCAAATTGCAAATATTCACACAAAAATAAAAAATAAAATAAAGATGCAACTAATCAGATACACAATTATAATTAGAGTCTAATTAGATAAAAATTCAAACATATTACAATAGTATACAATGTTATTCACATATTCAGCTTGTCCATATGCTTTCTTAGAGTATTTATACATTCATATTGAAGGATAGTTTCAATGCTTTGAGATTCGTCAATGTCCTGAGATAATTGTTTAATGTGCTTCGATAATAAAATTATATTTGATTGCCGGATGAAGGAACAGAATGAATGTATAGGACTGCTGTAAGTTGCAAGACATGGATTGACCAACTGGCATTAAAAGCCTGAATTCAAATATGGCAATCCTGTTGCAAATGTGGACCCATACTTTGGTCTCATTTCAACTTAATATTTCAATGGTTGACCTCAATTGGTGACCTTCAACTCTAATCATACAGTATCTAAAATTTAGCAAATTACTGAAACTGAAATTATGGATGTACATGTAGACTTTACCAGTATAAATGGATAATATTGATAATACCGTACCTATATATTTTCATGATGCCCAGACAATAACAGGATATCCTATTGTTTCAGATATCTCCAGGAACAGAATCAATTAAAAAAGAAGGGCATTGACAAGGTACAAAGATGAAAGAATGTCAGATCTTATTTCGGCCGCCAAAAATGGTTACCATGACAACTTGGAGCTGCTGCTAGCAGCCGGAACCTCCACTGAGGAGAGAGACAAGGACCGCGCCACCGCGCTGTACTGGGGAGCCTGTCGAGGCCATCTCACCATCTGTGAGACACTCCTGAAGAATGGTTGTGACATTGATGCCCAGGTTAAGTGGGGCTCCTCAGCACTGCATGCTGCATCAGACCGCGGCCATCTACACTGTGTGGAGCTTCTTATAGCCTGGTATGTACGACTCATTGTAGTCAGCATTGATTTTTATTTTTGTTATTTTTAAATTGGGGTTTAAAGTCGCTTTCTAGATTCTGTCACTAATATCACAACTTGTAAGTTTAGGGCAGGAGGAAACCCGCAACATTCATAGTGCTGCATATTGCAGTAAACCTGCGAGCAATGGCTGTTACTAACAGACCAAGAATGATATCTGCATTTCCACTCTACAGACAGTGCATCATATCAATATCGCGTCAGAAATGTAACTTTCACAAACATTGATGCCGGGCACCCTGGGCAGCATTTGAACTCAGGACCTTTGGCTCTGGTCCAAATTAATGTTCTACCACTGCGCTACCACAATTGATAAAGACATACATAAACTTCAAGAAAGTCTTCAATTTTCCATTTGAAACCTGACGAGGAACAGCATAACAATCTTCAGGAATCGTCACCTATAATATAGTACATGTAATCATTTTAATCAAACAGCGGTATATGTTTGCTTAACATTAAATCTTCCATTGCTTGGGAATGTTGAGGAGGTAAATATGAAGTATTTGTCCATCTCCATGTTGTAGGAAAGCCGATATAAATCTGAAGAACAGCCGTGGCGATGCCCCGCTTCATCTGGCTGCTTATCGAGGGTTTGCCGACATTGTTGACGCGTTCATCATAGCGGGTGCCGATCCTCACATCCAGAATGTGGCTTGTAAAACAGCTCTACAAGAGGCACATAGTCAGATGCACAAACTGGCTGCCACTAAACTCAACCAGTACATGAAAGGTAGATACCGTAAATCATGACTGAACAGCCAATCAAAGTTTAGCTTGCCCTTTTCAGCATGGGATATAAGTAAACCAGTCTATGTATACACATTGAAAAACATGTTTGATGTATAAGATTCATGCATGTCAGTTGCACGTTTTAAAGTAGTTCAGATAGCCATTAAGTTGGCTGTTCGTGGATCCTAGAAGTGTATTTCTGAAATAAATATTTTTAAAAAAAGAAAAAAGTTACGGTATATCTGTTCAGTTTGTTTCTCTTCTATTTTGACAGATTTACCTTCCCACAGTTCCCTCCCTTGTCAGTCCATCAAGAACACAAGCTACTATGACTCCATCTCTCCTACTTCATGGCCACAGAGCTACTACCCAGATATCTCCCTCCTCTCCACCAGGCCCAGCCAGCTGTCCTACGACAAATCATCACCTTGTATTCACTCACCTCAGCAGTACAAACCTCTGCAGATATCCAGACCCGTCTGTCAGGTGCCTCCATCTGTTGGAGGGAGGTCTGTAGAGGCCGACGAGAACTGTGACACCTCCCAGCCTATGGAGAGCATGGAGTGTGTAGCTGGGAGAGTTGCCTCCGCTAGTGTCTGGAGTCCTCTCAATGACTTCCACCAGAGTGTTCCACCTCAGACGAGGACTCCAGGAGTGCCACCCCACGGACAACGGCAGAAGAAGACGTCAGTTCTCGAACAGAATCCTACTGTTACCTTGCCATCAGCAAGGCCTGACCCCAGCAGAAGCAGACATAGTTCTGAGGCACAAGAGGCATTGGAACACTATGCTGAATCTTTACAGGTTAGTCTTCAACTGTTCATACATATTAATGAATATAGATCTAGATCGATATCCGTTTTGTATTCCAGTAAATGCAGCAAGCGTAAGACATGAGAACTGGCCAGTTCATCAATCTGATCATTAGCATTATATCATGGTTACAACTGATCAACTTGGATGTACATGTATGCTGATAGATGTTACTCAGTTCCTATATTCATCATTTCATGTACATATTTGATTGCAGATGAAACTTGTCAAGTATAGTGAAAAGTTCATTGACTTGGAACACAACAAGGTTTGTCTGAACGAACGTCTGAGTCAGTTAGAAGAACAGAACAAACTGTTGCTATGGCAACAGCAGCAGAGCCAACAGGATTTGCTGAACTTTCAGGAGCTTCTGGCTAAAGAACGGAGAAAGAACTTTGAAGTTGCCAAGCAACAGAAAATGCTTGAACGAGGTGCCTCATCATCAGAGTTTGAGTCGAGGACACCTGCGTTGCCGGTCGCTCCAGGGTACACTATGACTCATCAGCATCTACTGAGCTTTCTGAAGGCCGTGGGTGATCCTTTGTGCAATAGTTCCCCGGTGCTGGATGTGCTGAAGAAGCAGCTGCAGAGTCTGTGGCTTCCTCCAGTGGCAGGGAAGAACCCGGACTCCAACAAGGAGTGGGTGGCAGGTGTAGACTATCAGATTTTCGGGGACGGTCCTTTGAACCATGTTGATGATGGCATCAGAAACGGTTCCTGTTCCCTCGTGTTCCAGATCAGAAGAAAGGGAAACCTTTATATCTTGAAGGTAATATTTCAGTTTTATGACATTGCTTTTAGGAGAGAACTGATTTAGATGTGAGAGTAAATGTACTGTTGTTGAGCTTGGATGTTAATATTACCCTATACCCCAAAGCTGGTGATTTTGAGTCAGTTCTCCCTAAAGACTTTTTTTGTTATCTGTTACATTTTTTGGACATAAGTTATGACATAAATGAATGTCCTCACTATAATCAGATTATCAGAATACATTCAGAAAATGTATTATCAATTTGTTAGTTCCTATGGCTAGGTCATATAAGAGTGATTAAGCTGCACATTGAAATGTTTAAAATTACACCATATAATCTAGTTGAAAGAAGTTTCTGAGATATTGCTGTGTTACCATTTCAGATGATGATAAATCTGATAGACTTGAACATCGCAGATCACAACCAAGGCTGCAGCAATGATGGATATTTGATTCACAGTTTTGGACCTGAATACCACGTTCCACTTCTTTTGGCCAAACACAGAAACATTGTCAGCGTGGTGCACTACTACCAGGGCTCCACGCAGAACTTCCAGAAGTACCGGCCACTTCTGGTTCCCTCGGACCTGGATGTTCCTCTGGAGATGGCCAGCCGGACCTCGTTCCTGGTCCTAGAGAACTACCCACAGACTCTCATGTCTTTCATGGTGAAGCAGAGGACTGTGTGTCCAGAGGCCTGCTACGGGTTGCCCAATGTGTTCCTGCTGCTGCTCCTGTACCAGCTGCTGTCTGTGATAGACCACCTCCTGCGCTACGGCATCGTGCACCGCGACGTCAAGGGAGACAATGTGTTCCTGGACAGGTGTCTGAGGCCTGTTTTGGCCGATTTCGGTTTCGCGCGGTCATTACACAATACTGATGGACAACAGCAGATGTTTGTAGACAAGACCCAGTCCTGTGCAGGAAACTCTCACGCATGGGCTCCGGAAATTACTCGGCTCAATAACTATGGCCCAGAATCACTACCAAGACTGGTAAGAGAGTACATTATTATTCATCAAATATTGTCTTTAGCAATGCTCATAGGTATCAGAAATCATCACTGAAGAACTTGAAGACAATGCAATACAATGTCAGCAGGCTGTTTATGAAGTATAACCCAGCACCATGTCAGATATAAATGTCTGGTTACTAATTATGTTACAGATGTTGTATCATGGTCTCGTCACAAATGGATGAAAGATTCCCGCAGCGACGTTAAACTCCATATTCACTCACTTGTATCATGCTCAGTATGTGTGTTTAATAACATCATGATTTACTTAGAACTTGTGTTGCAGGCCTCCCTACAGGAGATCTACTCAAAGTCAGATGGGTACGCTGTGAGCCGCATGTTCTACAGTTTACTGCGGCCTCTGGGTGACAGTGACAACTTCCCCCAGTCCTCTGTGAAGACGCCTCACTACAAGGACTCGGAGCTGCCTGACGTCCCGCCAGCGTTCTCTGCAGGACTGCGGGACGTCTTCAAGCAGTTGGTGCTGGACAACCCTGAGCACAGACCCACTCCCAGGGCCGCCATGCTCAGGTACAACACCACTGACAGCAGTACATAGCTAGGACAATAATACATTAATCACCATCACAGAATGCATTTGGATATGAAACAGAGGATCGTACTGATCCTGGTGGGATTCGAACCAGAGTTGCTGGATTGCGAGTCCAACACTCCTCCAACTGAGTCAAAGGGGTAACCTCTAGCCAAGACCAGTAGGAGAATCTTATATAACACCAGGCTACATTAATACAATCTGGACACAATATAGCTCATGGGACAATGAATGCAACCTTCATCACCACTGAGTGATCCCTAATAGGTGTCCTCTACAGTATGACCAGGCAGACCCTCTGTCGTGTCACTCACCTAGTGTGTACTCATTACTTCAGCAGCTTGGGCTACTCATCCAATATCTTCTGTTGCTTAGTTATCTAACATTGTTCTTTCTCTGATGATGTCTGTTCTTTCTCTGTTCTTTCTCTGATGTCTGTTCTTTCTCTGATGATGTCTCTGTTCTTTCTCTGTTCTTTGTCTGATGATGTCTGTTCTTTCTCTGATGATGTCTGTTCTTTCTCTGATGAATCATCTGTTCTTTCTCTGATGATGTCTGTTCTTTCTCTGATGATGTCTGTTCATTCTCTGATGATGTCTGTTCTTTCTCTGATGATGTCTGTTCTTTCTCTGATGATGTCTGTTCATTCACTGATGTTGTCTATAGCAAATAACGTTCTGGATACTCTTTAATTAATCATATAATACTTGTCCATGATATACCTGTACCGGTAATTGGTTGTTATTGACATTGTTTATGGGTCATTGCTTTTGCACCTTAAATACTATTTTCATCAATCTATCTGGTAGAGGGAATTATATATGACCATTATTTGAAACTAAGCATAGTGACTACACCCACATTACCTGCTTAGTACGTATTAGTAGCTGTCAATTTTCAATGTGATTATTGTTTTATTGAATTAATATGATATGTTGTAAAATATGTCATTTTGTTTCCAGAGTTGGATGTCTGCTGTTTGCGCCCTCTGATGGTGAGGTGGAATCCATTGGCGATGTTACAGGCTACCTCCAGGCCAGAGCCCTCAAACTGCTGACCATCGCCAAGTATGTAGCAATGTGTAGTAGCTCAGTGTAGTAGCTCAGTGTAGTAGCAATGTGTAGTAGCTCAGTGTAGTAGGGCTGAAACGGGTAGGACATTTAGTACTCAAGTAAAAAAATATATGTCCACCATTGTTCATTACAAAGGGGAAATCACTCTCGAGTACTCGAGTATCAATTTACTACTCGAGTACCTGGGTACCCGTTTCAGCCCTATAATGTAGTAGCTCAGTGTAGTAGCTCAGTGTAGTAGCTCAGTGTAGTAGCTCAGTGTAGTAGCTCAGTGTAGTAGCATAGATGTCAACGTGATACAGTGCTCAGCAGTGATATTATTCTTAACAGAAACCACACAGGAAATATATCAATTTATATATACTAAGTATAAAAGTTCATCAGCTGTCATAACTTGTACCCAATCCATTTCTATCGGGAATACAAAATGTATAAACTAAACTAACGGTCCTGTCTGTGATGTAGAGATCTGTATGCTGTATTCTTTGTACTTGCAGGCCAAATGTTGATGAGAAAAAGGTGCTGAATGTCCAAGAAAGTATAACTGTTGTCATGCCCGAGGTTGAAGCTGATTTTCTGGTGAACATTACTCCGGTGGAATTCTGGAGCTTGTACACAGACCTGAAGGCCAAGTCTCTGCTTCCTTGACTCCTGTGTGCGATCTTTGTGACGATGCTGGCGAGAGGGCATACCATGCATTCTCCCATTATCATTTATGATGTAACTAATGATTTAACCTGTAATAGGCTGATGATATCTCTTTCTGTAAAAGGACAGTGAAATTAATATAGATTAATTTTTAATGTGCTGAATTTACATGTCAGAAAATACATAAAACTAAAAGAAAAGTAAAATAAATAACTCACATTGCGGCACAGTATTCAACTGAAAGTGAACAAAGAGCTTGATTCCTGCTACTTCTCATATAGGCGCATTTATTCTACTGTGTATGAAGTCACAGTGTGAGACACACTTTTGAGAGATTACTTGTTTATCGTTGATAATAAGAAAGCATGGTATACCCCAAGAACAATTCAGCAAAAACTTCATGTATATACCTTGTACATAACAATGTTGAGACTTATACTAATTTTGTTAAATGCATCCACATATGAATTCCAGTATGGTCAGCAGACAGAAAATACAGACTATGATATTCAGTTAATTTACACAGATCTTACAATATGTAGTTACAAAATTACCTTGTATTGGCCTTACTTATCACAGCAACATTGTAGCCAAATTATGGATCAAATTAATATATTATGAGAGCTTCATTATCAACTGAAGCATTCATAAAATCAAATAGTAATACTATACATTTCTAATTTTATGCCAGGTGTTCTGCCTCCTGTTTATATATTAAACAATATGTTAACCTACCGGTACTTAGAGTATGTGAATAAACCATTTAATAGGCTTGCTTTAAAATGCTCTGACCTCTCAATGATAATGCTAAATGTTATGACACGTTTTGCTGTGCAAATGCTTTGAAAAGTAAAACTTGATTAATAATGTTAATTTGTGATACTCAATGTTTTATCCTATGTTATGGCAATTTAATAAGAAAGAAGGAAATTTGTTGTAGAATTATGATCTGTAGTATTTGAATGGTTGTTCATTAAGACTTTTGAGTGATAAGTTTGGCAAAACTGATGTCATATGATACTGCCACAATGGTATTTTCAAATCATCAATTAATCTTATGTGTGTAATAATTTAATAATGACTAATTAATGTTGTTGTCATAAATGTTATAGTATTTACTAATTACAGTTGAAATATTCCCATTGCGTCCATGAGGAAGAATTGTTAAGAATCATTGTTAGTATACAGTGATGCTTCTGACAGTAGTGATGCTTCTAACAGTGATGCTTCTGACAGTAGTGATGCTTCTGACAGTGATGCTTCTGACAATGATGCTAAGTTCTGAGGAAGTGTGGTACTTGTGTGTATGCTTACTTAAAGGGAAGTGGCCATCTTGTAGGTTCTAGATGCTGTCGGTGAATAAGCTGGCTTCAAATACAAGCATCTATAGGCTGCATGACAAAACTTCACAATATACATGTACAAGCATTAATAGGCTTCACCACAAGTTTCAATGCAAGCATCCATAGGCTGCATGACAATGCTTGGCGCTTACGCACTCCAACTGTGAGGACATTTGCACATGTTGCTTGAGTACATTTGCACATGTTGCATAATAGAAGTAAAAGGGGAATCTGATCTTGGACAACTGGATTATTTTATTGCTACAATTGAAGATACCTGCAGTTTTCAAGTACATGTAGTAAGACATTTAATTGACTTTCTAGCCAATGTTAATTTTTTTAAACAAAATCTTTACGTGTTGTAAATCCACTATTTCTTCTGTTCTACTTAGATGTTTAAAATGACACTTTAGCTTTAAAAGTAGCCATGACAGAGGTTTTTGAAAAAATAATAAAATCATACTTTGTGATATATTCTCATGTTCAGGAGCGTAA